>JBBPJS010001350.1:0-11183 GCA_038088835.1 Singerocomus rubriflavus
TTCCTCGCGTCCTACCCTGCCTACCAAGGTGGCCTAGTGACAACAGATCAAGTAAGGGATGGTATTTGCCTGGCCCTCTTAACTGAGCCCTGGGAGTGAGCCGTCTGGAGATAAAGCTAACCTTACTTCTCCCCTCTTATTGTTCCATCGATCCTAGCAATACTGAACCACCAACGTTATGGCAAGCTAGCAAACTCGTACCTTGGCTAGTTCAGAACCCAGAACCTCTGCAAGTACGGAAGACATTCGTTGTATCAAGAACCGAATCCGAACCTACTAAAGATCACGTGATGTAGTCCCCTATCATACCAACTACTGATGTTATACCTGCGATCCCGAGAGGCCCTCATTGCCATGCGGATCTTATCATATTAGTTCCAGCATCTATAGATATTTAAGCCACGAGTAGCACCACGTCTCTCGTTGGATCATGCATTGGAGTTCCACGAACCAGAACAGACCCATGCATCTACGGTGACACCGTCTTCATTCTCAAGAATGACAACCTGGTAACAGTCACGCGATTACCAAGTACCGGAACCCTCGCCCCAAGGTACGAATACGATTATGCCTTTTCCATTAGGGGTTAGGTATTAGGAGGAAGACAAAGCATCGTTGCAAGAGTACGATCGCTATCAAGGACTTGCAAGAGTAGTCCTGGAGCTCTAGACACAGAAGATCCCCCGACGCACAGCCCTTTCTCTTATCTGCAGACCTTATGACTGTTCTAGTCCCATCCCTTATTCCGACATAATGATTATGCCCTGTACCGAGATCTCTGGTCGTCCACCGGGTTGGTTGGGTTGTTGTTGGCAGAGTAGTGTAACTCTTTCGGTTCCACAACAACAACTAATAAATAACACCTTGTCAATATGATAAGGGACCACAGCAGCATACACCTCTAGGACCTGCAGGTATAACATCCACAGAGTGTTGCAATAACATCTTGCATCATGTAGGTTTACTACATTGGGTTAGTGCCCTCACAAAGATGGGTGATACTTCAAGAAACATTGCTATGAGTTGTCTTGACCATGTCTTCATCTTGACTGAGTCTTGAGCTTGCATGACCACACAGTAAGGAGAGAAAAGAAGGGAGAAGTAGTGAGACCACATCCAGGCATTGCCTCACTCTCAGGCAGTCTGAAGACCAGGTGGGTGAATAGCTACCTCTTTACTTGTTATAGTTTAAACATCACTAGGCCACCAGTTAAGGCAGAGTAGGAGAGGTGAACAAGTGGATTTGGCTGGGGAATAACAGCCCTTGCACAACCCCTTATATATGGTACAGAAGAGTGCACAGACCAAGCTGTGACTTACTATCTAGGGTATATGGTATTATTGCTATTGGCTTTAAAGTAAAAGGTAAAAGTCCATGAGGAAAAGGTGAGGCAACTCATCTATCAGAATGGAAGAAGCAGAGATGAAGTTGCAGGGATTAATGTAAATGGGAGATCGATCACAAGATGTGAAAGATCTGGAATAGGGATCGTGGCAGAGATCATCAAGATCCTGCAGGGTTATGATTGAGATGGTAATCTTGATAAGGGATCATACTGATCAGATGGTAAGGGCAGATATTAGAAAGGTGAGAACACCTTAAGGATGTGGGAGGATTTAAAATGATCAGTGTGATGTCATGAGTGTTGTAAAGAGGTGAAGAGTGTGAAGATGTGATATATGTGATGAGTGAAGGCATAATGATGTGAAGGGACAGAGTAGTCATGTGATCAGGGAAAGGGAAGTCATGTGACCCAAAGGTCACGTGATCATAAGATGTCATGCCCAACACTAACACAAAGTATGCTGGGAGTAGTCATGCATACACTGGCTAACACAAAGTACCAGTGGTGAGATGCAATGTCATAACATTCAGAATGGTGATGGGGGATGGGGAGTTAGGGAGCATTGTCGAAGGTCAGGGTCTTAGAAAAACAATGGTGAAGTATGACAATGTTTCACTGGATTGTTTAAGACCAGGCAAGATAAGTAGTCTAATTCAAGTGATATGGAATTGGACTATACTAATGCACAATCCCTTGAGTGGTCTTAAATGCATTGGTTTGATGGTACAATGAATGAAATGGTAGAGAAGAGGGTAACCCTTATGACCTCACTTCCTATGAAGGACAAATGATCAAGTGGATTAGACTAAGGGATAACAGCCAAAGATAGTCCTTTTATATATATATACATGAAGTATGCATGGACCAAGTGATGTCATAAATAAGGTGTGAAAAGGAAGCACATCTCATGTCCATCAAATGGAAGAGAAGACAACAGAGATGAAAAGAAAAGAAGAGAAGCAAATGGAAATGAAAAAAAGCTTCTTATGAAACAGAAATGAAAAGATAAGAGTCTGGACCTCATTATGAGGTTTCCTGCAGGCATGATGTCATCTATGACATCATAGGTCTAGACCAATCATGTGATCAATCAGGTGACAAGTCATATGACCTAGTTATGTGATGTTGAAAGATAAGATAAGATAAAAGAAAAGAAAGAAATTATACAAGTCCAATGTAGAGTTTGTAACAGTGATAGGAACAGGTAAAAAGTTGAAGTCTGGGGTGAATGATGGGGATAACAGTTTATACTCTTGCTGGAGTTGGACAAAGATTATCTAGTTTAGGCTCATTGTGGAGTTTGAAGGATTGACAGTTTTCACTTATGATGGAGTTGGACAAAGGTTGCCTAGTTTATACTCATCACAGAGTTACACTGAGATTGACCATTAGTGAGGTCATTATGGAGATTATACTCATCATGGAGTTCTCAGAGGATTCAGGCTTTATACCAAAAGGTTACCTATGAAGCAAGGTTAGAGGTTGAAGTTTAAACACATGACTAGGTGTGGCTAAATTTATACTCTTTCCAGGAGTTGCGGGGTTTCCTTTGAAGGAAGGATATGATGAATGAGTTTAGCCTCTTCTCAGAAGGTTACCATGGGATAGTTTTTAGTCATTGTGGATGAGGTAGTTTACTGTCATTATGGATGGGATAGTTTACTATCATTGTGGATGGGTAATGATCAAGTTTAGCCTCATTTCAGAAGGAATTCCTATGATGTTAGTGAGGTTAATTGATGATTATGGAGGGTTTAATCTGATGATGGATCACTGTGGTGAAATCTTTGCTTATGCCAAGCTTTATCATTGGGCAAGTGGGGTATCAAATCCCATAGATGCCAAGATTATTCTAGAAGTGAGCTAGGATATGAATCAAGGGTACATGGAACACAATGGATAATTTAATGTCATCATGAATATCATGGAGGGTTAGTTTTAATGTCATTGTGGACAGCACCATTGCTGGTGGTAGTTTAACATCACTTGCAGACAGGGTTATTGTTGATTCCTATAACTTTTATCAGTAGACAAGGGAATCCTAATGTTACCTAATTTAGCATCATCATGGATAATCTTGGGTGATAGTTTAGCATCATTATGGACATCACTGGGTCATTAGTGACACAGGGCTGTTGATTCTTGGACTTTGGTAGTTTAATGTTTTTATAGATGTTGCCATGGTCAAGGGTGCTTTTGCTGTGTTCTGAGGTTAGCACAGAGGATACCATGGTAGTTTAATGTCTTTTTGGATGTTGCTATGAGGAGTCATTGTGTTGCAGAGGTTACTGTAATAGTTTAATGTTATTGTGGACAGGACTGTTGTCAGTGGTAGTTTTACATTGTTGTGGATGTAAGCATGTTCAGAAGAGACAGAGGCAACTCTGGTTTGTCCTGGTGTATAACTGTTATGAATTGTGTACAATACTTGGTACTATGACTGCATGCATGCAATGCATGAGTACTTCTCACAACCTTTTCCTAATCACGTGACCATACCATTCCTTCACATCAGTTATGCCCTTAACCCTTCATGTTGATCACATTCACAGTTCCACCTCTTCACCTCCTTCACAACATCACACCAATCACTCTTTCATTCTGATCTCAATCCTTCTTCCTTCATCTCTATTGTTTTCTCCAATTAGTATAATCACACATTGAGATTACATCTTGATCATGAACCCTGCAAGATCCTAGATGGATCTCTGCCATGATCACATTCCTCAATTATCACATCTTGTGATTAATCATCCCCTCTATCCTAGCTTCTGCAGTTCATCTCTGCTTCATTCTATTCTTCAAAAGAGCTGCCTAATGTTTTTCTTATGGACTTTACCCTTTCATATAGTATAGCCAGTAGCATTAATCATGTATACCCTAAATCCACAACACAGCTTGATCTGTGCTCATTTCTGTAACATATATAAGAGGTTATGAGGACAGGCTGTTCCCCCAGCCTAATCCACTTGTTATCTCCTCTTCTACCCTGCCCTCACAAGGTGGCCTAGTGATGAGTGCAAGTAAAGAACACTATTCACCTACTGGCTCTTCATTGAGTCCCTAGAAGTGAGGTTGTCTGAAGATAAAGCCAACTCTCTCCTTTATCCTCTCATCATTCCATCATTAGTACCTCACACCACCAAACTGCCAACATAAGGCTGGCAAGCCAACTTATACCTCGGCTAGTTCAAGCCACAGAACCTATGCAAGTACAGAACCCATTTGTTGTATCAAGAATCAGTATCAAAAAACTACTAAAAACCACATGACTGGGACTCCATCGTAACATCCCATGATGTTATATCTGCAGACTAGAGAAGCTCTCACTGCTAATAGTCCTTATCATATTAAGAGATATAAATTACTGATAACTTAAGCCACAAGTAGCATCATGTCTCTTATTGGAACATCCATTGGGGTTATTATATAGACCCATGAATCTATGGTGACACTGCCCTTGTTTTCAAGGATAGTAACCTGGCAATAACTATGCAATTACTCAAGGACTGGAATCCTCACCTCAAGGTCCAACCATGATTATGCTAGTACTATTAGGATATTAGTATTAGGAGGAAGACAGAATCTGATTACAAGAGTACCATGGTTAACAAGAACTTGCAAGAGTAATTCTGGAGTTTCTAATTATAGAAGTTTTCTCAACACACAGTTCTATCATTCATTTCTACAGACCTTTTGACTGTCCTAGTCATCTTCTCTTTATCCGACATTTATGGTTTAGCCCTATACTGAGATCTCTGGTTATCCGCTGGGTTGATTGGGTTGTTTGGCAAAGTAGCATAACTCTATGGTTCCACAACACTTGGATTAGGCTGCTTATCAGCCTGTGACCAAAAGAGTGCCACCTTTCCCATCTAAGAACCTTTCCCATATGACTTCATAAAAGACTTGGAATATACCTGCATCCACCATCACACCAAACTTCAGATTTATGTTTGTTACACCACCTAGAAGAACACTATACTTCTGGCTTCACACAGATAGGGGCTTGACAATAGGCAGATACCATGCAGGGTCTTGCCACAGAAACCACAAAGACACAAAGATAGTAGAAATGGAATGGTAGTGAAGTGTTATGAATTTGTGTATGAACTTAACGATACAACGGTACAATGACTGCTTGCTTGCATGCACAAGTACTCAATCATGACTTTCCCTAATCATGTGACCTCCCTTGTTCCCTTCACACCTTCATGCCTTCATCTGTCATGTCTTCACATCATCACACTCTCTCCCTTCACTTGTCATGACATCACTGATCACTCTTCCACTCCTGATCCCCTCACCATCTTCATCTTCATTATTCCCTCCGATTGGTATGATCATTCTCATGAACCCTGCAGAACCCTTGATGGGATCTCTGCCACAATCACTTCCTTGATCTTTCACATCTTGTGATCGATCTTCCATCTTAGATTAGATCCTGCACTTTATCTCCGCTTCGTTCCATTCTGATAGATGAAGTGCCTAACCTTTCACTCATGGACTATACCCTTTACCCTACTAGCCAATAGCATTAATATCATATACCCTAGACTCTCGTCACAGCTTGGTCTGTGTACAATCCTGTAACGTATATAAGGGGTTATGAGTACAGGCTGTTCCCCCAGCCTAATCCACTTGTTTCCTCACATCCTACCCTGCCTATCAAGGTGGCCTAGTGACAACAGTACAAGTAAGGGATGGTATTCACCTGGCCCTCTTAACTGAGCCTCAGGAGTGAGCCATCTGGAAATAAAGCTAACCTTTACTCCTCCCCTCCATTGCATCATCGTACCAGATCCTCGTACCACCAAACCACCAACATATTGGCCTACAAGCAAGCTCATTCCCCGATGAAGTACAGAACCCAGTACCAAGTAGAATGGAAGACATTCATTGGAAGAATCTTGAACCTCGAAACTATCAAAGATCATGTGACATACTCCTCATCATACCAAGTACTGATATTATACCTGCGGATCATAGAAGCCATCATTGCTGCTGACCCTTATCATATTATGAACCCTGAACAGTACAGATATTTAAGCCATGAGTAGCACCACATCTCTCATTGGAACATGCTTGGAGTTATAGAACATACCCTCACATCTACGGTGACACCAACTTCATTCTCAAGGGTTGCAACCTGGTAATAGCTATGTGATCACCCAAGGCTCGGAACCCTCACCCCAAGAGCCAAACACGATTATGCCTTTTCCATTAGGGGTTAGGTATTAGGAGGAAGACAGAGCATCATTGTAAGAGTGCGATTGCTATCAAGGACTTGCAAGAGTAGTCCTGAAGTTCCTGGTTATAGTTGTTCCCTCCGACACGCTGTCCTTTCCTTTATCCACAGACCTCAAGACTGTCCTAGTCGTCATCCCTTTATCCAACATTATGGTTAAGCCCCATACCAAGATCTCTGGTCGTCCGCCAGGTTGATTGGGTTGTTTGGCAGAGTAGCATAACTCTTTGGTTCTGCAACAGACCATCATTGTAAAGTCCTTTCAGATGTTATACCTGTGATCCTAAGAAGCTACCATTACTGTGCAGATCTTATCATATTAGTTCTTAGTGTTCCCAGATATTTAAGCCACAAGTAAGACAGTGCTCCTCATTGGAATATCATTGGGGTTATTATATATACCCACAATCTATGGTGACACTGCCTTCATTCTCAAGAATAGCAACCTAATAACAGCTATGTGATCACTCAAGTACTGGACTTCTTGCCCCATGGTATGAACACAATTATGCTATCTACATTAGGTGGTAGTATTAGAAGGAAGACAGAATCTAGTTGCAATAGTACTAGCATTATCAAGGACTTGCAAGAGTAGTCCTGGAGTTTCTTATTGAAGATAGTCCTAATGCAGTCCTCTCCTTATATTTGTTCCCCCATTTCTGCTGTTCAGCACTCTCTATATCCAAACATCTGGTTAAATCCCTGTACCATTCATCTGGTCATCTACTGAGTTAGGTTGGTTAGTTGGCAAAGTAGCATAACTCTTTGGTTCCACAACACCTAGTCAAAACAATCTGAAAGATGTTCTTTGTGAAGATATTAATACTTTATGGAAAATCTACATAACTCAAGATATTATTGCAACTATCAAGATGATGTCATACCTGCAGGCATTATAGGCATACACTGCCACTTGCCCTTATTATATTTGATGTTCTATCTATTAGTATTTCTACTTGAATGCATCCTCATAGAAGATCCTATTGAGTACTATATGTAAATCCCAGAATGGGGTGGCACTCCTGACCAGCTTTCAAGGTTGGCAACCTGGTGATAGCCACACAATTATCCAAGGCTCAGACTCCTCACTCCAAGAGCTGAACATAATTATGCAATACTCATAGAATGTTGTATTAGGAGAATGCAGACATGGCTGCAAAAGTGCCTGTTATACTAACAATGCAATAGTTCATCAAGGTGTAGAAGATCACCCTCTCCTCATATCCAATTCCCCTCTTCACTGTTTAGCATTCTTCATTCCCACTCATGGTTCAAGCCCTGTAGAGATGATGCTGGATTATCTAATGGATTATGGTAATGAAGATAGGCAGAGTATAGTGTTTTACTTTAGATTGCACAACAGAACCTATCATGAGGTTTCCAGCAGGCATGACATCATTGATGACATTATAGGTCTAGACTTGATCATGTGATGCTAAAAAATAAGATAAGATAAAAGAAGAAAAGTGAAAAGTGTATAAGTGTAAGTCCAAGTTCATAACAGCATCCATTCTACCATCAATCTTGTAAGCCATGCCAACCTCTTTTCAAGTCATACATTCCCATATCATCAAGAATCCTTTTTCAAACTTGACTGTTTTTTGCATCAGTCTATCACTTAACCCCTTTTCTGCCTTTTCCCATGCCCATCTCTTGCCATCAAATCTAATGCAGTTAATTTTAATCTCATCTGACCATATAACATGCTTTCAATCCTCCATAGTCTAGTTTTAATGGCTTAAAGCAAAGTTCATTCTAGCTTTTTTATGATACTTGAAAAGAAAAAAACATTTCTTCTTTATTATAGCCTTCATTCCAGCTTTTCTAAGGTGATAATAAATGATTTGAGAGGATATAGAATGGTTCTTGATGTTCTAAAGAGTTTGAGTAACTTAAACAGCATTTTCAAAATTTTCAGATCTAATAAGATAAATAGCATAATATATATTAGTAGGAGTAATAATGAATAAACAACCATCAGAGGACTTGGGCAGGTTTGGGCACCATTTGGCAGATATTCTATAAATGGTGAAGTGTCCAAAACCAGTAGCAGCACAAATTTGACAAATAGAATGATTAGATTTCAAAAAAAGCAATGATTTGGTTGATTTAATCAATAAAAAGTGATTTCATAATAATAAATGTGTGTTATAACATCATGCATATACTTGTTCTACTTTGTGTTATGACATGCATATCACCACTCGTACTTTGTGTTATTGAGTGTGTGCACAACTACTCCCAGTGTACTTTGTGTTAGCACTGGGCATGACACCTTACGATCATGTGACCTTCGGGTCACATGACCTCCCTTTCCCTGATCACATGAATACCTCATCCCTTTACATCATCATGCCTTCACCCATCACGTGTATCACATCTTCACTCTCTTCACCTCTTCACAACCGTCATGACATCACACTGATCATCTTAGATCTCTCCACATCCTCAAGGTTTCCATACCTTCCTCATCTCCGCCCTTACCTTCCAATCAGTATGATCCCTTATCGAGATTACCATCTCGATCACAACCCTGCAGAATCTTAATGATCTCTGCCACGATTCCCATTCCAGATCTTTCACATCTTGTGATCGATCTTCCATTCTATGGTACGCACTGTATTCATCTTAGCTCTTCCATTTCCTTCTAGATAAATACCTAACCTTTCATGCATGGACTCTTACCTTTACCTTATTGTCCAATAGCCTTAATACCATATACCCTAGACCACAGGTCACAGCTTGGTCTGTGCACCTTCTTGTACCATATATAAGGGGTTGTGCAAGGGCTGTTATCCCCCAGCCAAATCCACTTGTTCACTTCTCCTACTCTGCCTGCAAAGGTGGCCTAGTGATGTTTAAGGAACAGCAAATAAAAAAGTAGCTATTTGCCTGCCTGGTCTTTGGACTGCCCAGGAGTGAGGCATTGCTTGGATGCAGTCTCATCCTCCACTTTACCTTCTTTCTATTTATAACTGTGTGGTCATGCTAACTCAGGACTCAGTCAAGACAGGATCCAGTCAAGACACCCTGGACTACATTCTTTGTGAAGATTCTTGCCTTGTTTTGTGCAGGCACTCAATGATGGAAATACCATGTGACTCAAGAGTCTTATCGCAAGCTCAAAACAATGTTATACCTGCAGGCATCATAGGCGTACACTGCTGCTTGCCCTTATCATATTAACCTGTTATCTATTAGTGTTCCTACTTGTCTACAGACTTGTAGAAGATCTCATTGGAAATACTGTGTGTTGACCCTGAGATGGGGTGGCACCCCTGATTAGCTTTCAAGGTTGGCAATCTGGAGATAGCCACATGATTACCCAAGACCCAGACTCCTTGCCCCAAGGGTCATACATGATTATGCCAGTCTCTTAGGTGCTGGTATTAGGAGGATGCAAGCACAGTGCAATAGTCTGTTGCTATACTGACGATGCAATAGTTCATCAAGGTGTTGTAGATCACCCTTTCCTCACTTCTGACTTCCTATCACTATTCAAGCATTTTTCCATCCGTGACTGCTCAAGGACTCTCTCAGTGATGCCAGATCACCCAACAGGTTATGGTGATGGATATAGGCAGGGTTGTTATAGTGTTTCTCTGGTTGCTCAACACTTTGTGTTAGGGACTTGTATAATGACTTTATGACTTTTCTTAGTACACAGATTGCACTTTATGAACTCATAACTTCTCTGATCATGTGACTACTGTTATGACATTGCATACATACTTGTGTGCATTCACAAATACACCCTGCATACTTCATGTTAGTGCAAGGATATGACTTTCTCTAGTGCACAGGTTGCACTTAACAACCTCATGACTTTCCTGGTCACATGACTACATCATCCCTTTTTCACATCATTACTCCATCACATGTGCCACATCTTAACCCCTCTCCCTTTCTCTCATAATCATTATGACTCTCACCAATTATCTAGATTCTTGCCACATTCTCAAGATGTCCTCACTTTTCTTATCTCTGCCCTTACCTCTCAATCAGTATGATCACTCATCAAGATTCTATCTCAATCATGACTCTGCAGAACCCTTGATGGGATCTCTGCCATGATCCTTCCATTAATCATTCACATCTTGTGATGATCTTCCCTTTATATTAAATTCTGCAGGTATCCTTCCATTCTGATCTTCTTAGGATCCTGCCTAATCTTTTCCTCATAAACATTTCCCTAATATCTTGTCTACTTATAGCATTAATAGCATCATATCCTAAACCCAGTCACAGCTTGGTCTATGCATATTCATGTAATGTATATAAGGGGTTGTGCAAGAGCTGGTGTCTCCCTAGCCAAATCCACTTGTTCACCTCTTCCACTCTGCCTTTACTGGTGGTCTGGTGATGTTTAAAAAACAGCAAGTAACAAGGTAGCTATTTGCCCATCTGGTCTTCAGACTACCTGGGAGTAAGGCATTGCCTAAATGTGGTCCAAACCTCTACTCCTCTTCCTTATTTATTACTGTGTGTACAACAACTCAAGACTTGGTCAAGACAGGACATAGTCAAGACATTATCATAATGCTCAAGACAATGTTATACCTGTGGACATCATAAGCATACACTGCTGG
>JBBPJS010001351.1:0-11172 GCA_038088835.1 Singerocomus rubriflavus
GTAAAAGGAAGCAAAGAGAAGAAGTAAAATCAGAAATGAATTGTGTTCCTCGATCCGAAACGATTGTTTCAGGGAGACTGTGGAAGCACCAAACAAAGTCATGAAACAGGATTGCCAGATCCTTTGAAGAAATCATTTTTGTGCAAGGAATAAAGATGACTTCTTTAGAAAATCGATCAACGATTATGCAAATGGAATTTTTTCCTTGGATACTTGGAAATCCTGACACAAAGTCAATAGATAGATCCTTCCATGGTTCTTGTGTGACAGGAAGTGGCAAAGGCAGTACATCTGACAAATGTTGTTTTCCTCTTGAAATTGCACAAGTCTGGCAAGATGCAATATACCCCTTCACATCTTTGGTGATATCAGGCCACATGAAAGATCTAGTAAGAAGATGTAAAGTTCGAGCTTGACCAGCATGCCTGGCAACAGGTGAGTCATGGTGCAAAGATATACATCTACTTTGCAATGAAGCAGGAATGTAGATTTTGTGATTTTGGTCGACAAAAACTTGTCATTGGTGATCAAAGGAAAATGAAGGAGGTATATGATTTTGCATGGAAGATGTTGCCTGTTGTACTTCAATAAAGAAAGGAGAGGAAAGATGAATGTTTTGATTAAATACTTGGGGAGGTAAGACTGTGATATTGATATTGATTTTTTCTGTGGCATCACCATAGTCTGGTTGTCTTGAGAGAGCATCGGCATGACTGTTTTGGGTGCCAGGTTTATACATGATAGTGAAGTTATATTCCAATAATACGGCATGCCAGCATGCTTGTCATGCAGATAAATCTTGAGGTTTTTTCCAAAACTCCAAGTTCTTGTGATCTGTTCATATATCGAAATGGGCTAAATCTAATAAATAATGTCTCCATTCTTGTAGAGTGCATATGATAGCAAGCAACTCCTTATCATAGATGGGATAGTTGCATTCTTCCTTTGAGAAGGAATGAGAATAGAAAGCACAAGGTCTCCATAAACCATCTTCATATTGCTGAGATAAAACAGCACCTGTAGCGAGGTCTGAAGCATCGGCTTCAATTCGCATAGGTTTGGAAGTGTCAGGGAAAACCAATAAGGGTGCTTTAGTAAAATGATCTTTTAGCATGTCAAATGCTTTTTGTTGAGCTTCTTCCCATTTAAATTCCTGATCTTTCTTCATCAATGAAGTGAGGGGTTTAGATATCTCCACAAAATCTTGAATGAAGCGCTGATAATAATTACATAGTCCTAAGAATGATTGAACATCCTTGAGCTGTCGAGGTATAGGCCAGTCTAGAATTGTGTCGACTTTCCCTTTTTGCATTTCTACTCCTTCTTTGGAAACGACCATACCCAAAAAGTCGACTTTGGGTTGAGAGAAATGGCACTTTGAGAGTTTGGCATAAAGATCATTGTCTTTCAGATGCTGTAGTACCTCTTGTATGATGGCCTTGTGTTGTTCTTTTGTTTTATTTTTTGTGAAGATGTTTATGTCGTCTAGATAGATAAGAACACAAACCCACATGTCATTATAGATATCATTCATCATCTGTTGAAAGGTGGCAGGAGAATTTGTTATGCTGAAGTACATGACTAAAGGTTCATATGATTCTTCAGGGGTTACGAAGGCTCCTTTCCATTCATTTCCTTTCTTGATGTGAACATTATTATATTCCCATCAGAGATCTAGAGTCATAAACATATTGGCACCTTTAAGCCGATCAATAAGGGTAGAAATTAATGGTAATGGATATGCGTTTTTGATTGTTCCTTCGTTCAGATAGCAGTAATCCATGACCATTTGTTTTTTTCCATCTTTCTTAGGGATAAAGAAAACGGGAGCAGTTTGAGGGGATTTTGAGAGTCATATATATCCTTTTTTTAATTCCTTCTGAAAAAAGGTTTGAACTTCTTCTTGTTCGACCTTCGAGAAAGGAATAACACAACCTTTTTTTGGAACAAAATCTGATTTGAGATCTATGCCATAATCCCAGGGCTTTTGTTCTGGCATATGAGTAGATTCAAATTTGGAAAAAACATCAAGAAAATCATGATATGTTGCAGGTATAGCTTTCTTGAGTTCTTGTTCTTCTTCCTTTGAGATAGTGCAGATAGAGGTTGTGAGAAGGCTATACTGTTGGCAATGTTGAGTACAGCAAGAAAAAGTAATCATCTTTTGTACCCAATTGATATCAGAATTGTGTTGAGAGAGCCAATCATAACCAATGATGATCTGATGAGTTCCCAACATTGATACTAATGCATCCAGTGTTATGACATCGTACATTTTCTTTGCATTTTTCACTTTTCTTTATCTTATCTCTTGATCTAATATTGCATCTTATCTTTTATCTTATCTTCATCACATGACTGATCACATGATCAGGCCTAGACCGATAATGTCATGCTTGCAGGTTACCTTATGGGCACAGCCTGTTTAATCTCCGTTTATGAAAGAAGCCTTCTTTCCATTTCTGTGTCTTCTTTCCTTCTCTTCCATTTTGATGCCTCATGGCATTAATCTCCACTTCTTCTTTTTCACACCTTATCTATGATGTCACCTGGTCCATGCACTTTGTACAGTAGTATAAATATGGGGTGTATTGCGACTGATCCCCCTCAGTCTAATCCACTTGGTTATTTACCTCCTAGCAGGTTGAGACCTTAAGGATACTACTCCTCCATCTTACTCATCATTTCCCACTTACCTCTTTGTGTGTATCTGTGTGGTCTTTGTGGCAAAACCCTGCACGGTATCTGCAGAAGCACAAGCCCTTGTAACTGTGTGGAATCCAGAAGTATAGCTCTTTGCTAGGTGGCACAACATCCAGCATTTCAGTATGCCCTTGCAAGGTGATAGCAATGGTGACATAGTATCGTAGGGTTCCTTGAGTATTGACAGATCCATTAGCATTGATAGCTTCTAGTGGTCTTGCTAATGGCTTCTTTTCGAGTTAATATTGCTCGACTACTTTTGAATTGATAAAAGTGTTGCAAGCCCCTGAGTCTAATAAAGCTTTTAAAGCTACTAGACGATCTTGTCCTTGATATACAAAGTTGATGTTACATGAAATATTAAATTTTCTATGATGAGTGAGGGTTTTGTTATTTTCTGTAGGGGGTTTATAATTTATAGAAGCTAATCGAACTGACCTTACAAAGGAATTAAGCACACTATTTTTGTTTTCCAGTGCCACACTTGTTTGAGATGCCTTTACAGAAATTTCAAAAGCACATTTTATTGCATTGTCCAATTCAGAACTATCAAAGTCTGAAGATATATTAGTAGAAACAGATCTTGGTAAAACTATTGTTTGTCAACCAAAGTTGCCCCTTTCAACTTTAGTTGATTTTAATTTAAAGACACTTGCACAGCTTGTTTAGCTTTCTCTTCAGAGGCAATCCTATCTCTCCAGTATGCCTCTGCTTCCTCAGTTGTGTATTGCACTCATGAAGCCATAATCTGCGGGAATGATATTGCTTGGGCTGTGACTACAACTGAGTCCTGCATATCATATAGTTGAGCAGCATGCCACCCATTTGCATCTGGTTGCTGCGAGAATTCTGTGCCCACCATGTAATTGTGAATGTACTCTTGTGGTGGTATGTATTCTCCCCATTGGTTGTATGTTTCTTGTTGCCATACAGGGAATTTTCATGGCAACTTGCAATCTCTGGATATATGACCTAGTCCATTGCAATTATAACATTGAACATTCGAATTTGTAGGGTTCTTGGATGGGAAATGCTGAGGGTCTCTATTGGTTATTGGTTATGTTTGTTGGGCACCTATATTCATTGGGGCACCCCTACCAGGTTGAGTTCCCACAGTGGTGAATTTGGGATTTGCAGCTGGGGGACAAGCTGCTGGGTTATAGAGGCAAGGAGCATATAGGGGGTGTGATGTAGAATTGAAAGGTGGTCGGGATAAAACTTGGGGTGGACAGAAAGAGGCGAAACTTCCTCGTTCCTCTTTTTCTTTTTCAAATGCTAACCCTACTTTCTTTACAAGCTCTTTAAATTCTTCATATGATGCGTCAGAGTCTTGCAAGTTAACTTGATGGTAGATCGGTTGATCTACCAATCGCTTTAAAAGAGTGAGTGCATGATCTTTAGAGATTTTAGCTTCCTTTGTGAGTAGCTCAAACCTGCTGAGCCATTCGAAAGTGTTACATTCACCTTGTGTCAAATGTTCTAGTTTTGTCAGTTGTTCATGTGCCAAAAAGTTGATTTGGAAATAATGACTGAACTCCTTTTTGAGTCCTTTCATTGTTGGCCATGCTAGGTCCCCTTGTTGAAATCTGATCAATTCTTTTCCATCTTTATTCAACCGAGGTTTCTGTTCCAATTCTTCATACTCTTCCAATTTAAGTCATGTGAAAAGTTGTGCCTTGGTTCCTTCAAGTCAGAAGAGGACTGCTATGACTCATAGCTTGTCAGAATTCCAGGTTTGCATACTTTGCCAAAAATCCACTTTGGTTATCCACAACTTATATATATCCCTTTTTCCATCCCAGTTTCCTGGGTTGGCTATTTTTTTAGTAACATCTTTGGTCATGCTGTTTTGATTCATTTGGGCCATAATGGCTGTAAGCTGAGACAGAATATCGACGAGCTGTTGTTCGGCCGACATATTTGATGGTGGAGGAATGGAATCTTGATAGAACGATTGTTCTAATTCGACAGCTGGGGGGGTGGGAAAATTGGAATGATCTTGATTGTATCCTTTGAAGTCACGAAATTGGAAGAAGGAAGACATATTGAATTGCTTTAACTAGAGATCTCCTAAGCCTATCTTTCAAGGCTTACTTGATCCTAGGAACATTACAACTACAGAGTTGATAAGATTTACGAGATGGATACTTCTTTTTGGCTTTGAGAGTCTCAAGGCAGTGTCTAATTCTTTCCTTCTTGTCTTTTAACACTTTCACCACCAAGAGCTGGATCTCTAAGTCAATAAGAGTATCTGAAAGATGAGCCTTTTCTTTTTCAACAAAAAAGGTGTATGCTGCTTGTCTAAATCTAGTTCCCTGAGCCCACCTTACCCACTCATGGTGTGCTGCGGGTTCTTCTAAACGTAATCATTGAATCTGGGCTTTGTTAGCCAGATGAATGTCTTCATCGTTTCTGAGATAATCTTCTATCTTAGACATAGCATGATGTGTGGCAGGGTACTGAAGTGCTGGAGTTGGAGGGCGCTGAATGAATTGATGATCTAACAAGTTAGGAACTCTATCCAGAAGTTCCCAACCCATTTGCTGAGCAGGGTGGTCATTTGGATCAGTACCAAACGCTGGGTCTCTAAAGAACCATGGGGACGGTGGATGCAGAGTTGGGGTACAGACCCATAGGTCAGGGTCTTGGAAGAAGAGTGGAGAAGTATGACGTTCGGGGTTCACTAGATCAATTGAGACCAGGCAAGGTAAACAAGCCTAATCCAAGTGATATGATACGAGAACTATACTAATGCAGTTTGACCCTTGAGTGGTCTCTGTACATTTGGGACATTGATTCGATGGAATGATAAAAGAATAGTAGGAGGAGGGTAATCCTTAGGACTCACTTCCCACTAGAGGACGAGTATCCAAATGGATTAGGCTGAGGGACAACAGCCAAAGATAGTCCCTTTATATACTATAGGAATACATGCACGGACCAAGTGATGTCATAGATAAGGTGTGAAAAGGAAGCACACCTCATGTTCATCAAATGGAAGAGAAGGGAATGGAGATGAAAAGAAGAGAAGTGAAGTGACAGTAATGAAAAGAAGTCTCTTATGAGACAAAAATGAAAAGATAAGGGCCTGGATCTCAACATGAGGTTGCCTGCAGGTATGACATCATGAATGACATCATAGGTCTAGACCAATCATGTGATTGATCATGTGACAAGTCATGTGACCTAGTCATGTGATGCTAGAAGATAAGATAAGATAAGAAAAAGAGAAAATTGTACAAGTCCAATATGAAGTTCGTAACAATACTGCACCCTATGAATGCAGCATAATCATAGATGACCCTTGGGGCAAGGAGTCCAGGTCTTGGGTAATTGTGTGGCTATTTCCAGGTTGCCAACCTTGAAAGCTGGTCAGGGGTGCCACCCCATTTCAGGGCTGTACACTTAGTAATCCAATAAGATCATCCTCAAGGCCATAGCCAAGAAGGAACAACTATAAATAATATTCTTGTCAATATGATAAGGGACAATGGCAGCATATGCCTTTATGACCCATAGGTATAACATCAGCTTAACTAGTGATTTGTCTTGCATCATGTAGGTTTTCCACAAAGAAAGGTTCTTTACAAAAAAAGTACTTTAGGTTGTCTTAATCATGTCTGCATCTTGACCGAGTCCTGAGTTAGCATGACCACATAGTATAAATAGGGAAGGATGGTGGATG
This sequence comes from Singerocomus rubriflavus, assembly GCA_038088835.1. NCBI lineage: Eukaryota > Fungi > Basidiomycota > Agaricomycetes > Boletales > Boletaceae > Singerocomus > Singerocomus rubriflavus. Next base: position 6,389 of record JBBPJS010001351.1, read on the forward strand.
AGACCACATCTGAGCAATGCCTCACTCCCAGGCAGTCTGAAGACCAGATGGGCAAATAGCTACTCTTTTACTTGCTGTTCCTTGAACATCACTAGGCCACCCATTAAGGCAGAGTAGGAGAGGTGAACAAGTGGATTTGGCTGAGAGGACACCAGCCCTTGCACAACCTCTTATATATGGTACAAGAGAGTGCACAGATCAAGCTATGACTTACTATCTAGAGTATATGCTATTAATGCTATTGGTGAATAAGGTAAAGGTAATTGTCCATGAGGAAAACATTAGGTATTCATATGGAATGGGAAAATGAAGAGCAGATATGAATACTGTGCTTACTGATAGAATGGAAGATTGATCACAAGATGTAAAAGATCTGGAAGGGTAATCATGGCTGAGATCCCATCAAGGGTTCTGCAGGGTCATGATTTAGATCAGAATCTAGACAAGATTCATACTGATCAGGGAAGGTGGAAATGAAGGAATGGAAGATGCATCTCAAGCATGCATCAACCATGAGATGTGGTGAGATTTAAGATAATCAATGTGAGGTTGTGAAGTTGTGAAGATGTAAAAAGAGTAAAGATGTGATAATGTGACAGGTGAAGGTGTGATGTGTGAAGGGAAGGAGTGGTCATGTGATCAGGGAGGTCATGTGATCATAAAGTGCATCCAGTGCACTAGGGAAAGTCATACCCATGCACTAACACAAAGTATGCAGGGTGTAGTTGTGCACACTTGCTAACACAAAGTACAAGTGTGTGGGCAATGTCATAACAATACTGAAGGTTCTCTATTGGGATGAGATTAGAGGTCATAGTTTAAACACTTGACAAGGTGTGGCTAAGTTTATACTCTATCCAAGAGTCAGGGGTGTGTGAGTTTAGCCTCATCTTGGAAGGTTTGCTGAGTGATAGTTTACTATCATTTTGGACAGGTCCTGTGATGTCAGTGATGTTAATCATTGATTATGGGAGGATTGATCTAATGGCAGATCACAAAGGTGAGGTCTTTGCTTACACCATGCTTCTTTGTTGAGCATACAGATTACCAATCCTATGAGTGCCATGCTGTTCTTGTTACGCGTTGACCGGGTAGGACAGCATGTAGCCCTTGATTGACAAAGCTGTGGTCAATAAGGATGTGTGAGAGTTAGGAGGGCGTATCGTATAGCACTTCAACAAGGGTTCACCTAGTGGTGAAGACTGAGGTGCACAGGGATGGCAAGGGTTGCCTAGTTGCGAGGACTGAGGCATGCGGTGATGAAGGAGTAGCAACTGAATTGCCAGGGGGCCTGATACAAGTGTTGTACAAGGGAGACGAAAGCTAAGGTATCGTAATATAGGTTCATGTATAAGTATTCATACAATGCCCTAGACCCTGATTAAGGGCAGGCATGAGAGTATACCCAAGTAGTGGTAACCAGTAGCATAAATAGAGCTCCCGGGACAATGGTAGCCAATGGCGAATGGGGAGCGATGACAAGACTATGGACAAGGTTATGACAAGGCAATGAAAAGGGAATGCTGATGAATAAGGGAATCATGCTGTGTGTGGAAAAGAAGAGCAGAAGTCAAAGCACAGTCTATGGCATGGGATAATAGAAGTGATGAGTCAGCATTCAAGATGCAAGAGACGAAGGTAGCACTTGAGTGCTGCATAGTCTAAAGTAAAGCATAGTGCATGTAGGGAAGTGAAGGAAAATTGTAACATTACCCCTCATTTAGATTGCGAGTGGCCACACAAGTCTTCTATGCCCAACTGTAGAATGCAGATTCATTGACCAGGAAACCAGTCATATTGCTGTATGCGATGTCATTATAGATGTCATTGCCGTAGTCAGAGGTGCTGCCAGGTGCAGCGGAGGTGTCTATAAACCTGGGGGGAGGTACTTGCAATGGGGGCAAGTGAGGAGTGTTGTGTGTATGCCCATGGTTGCGGTGTGTCCTGCAGACAGGGGAGTGTGTGATGGATGTGGGATTGGATGAGTCGTGTGATGAGGTGGACACCAACAGAGGCAGGGAATGCATAGTAGTATGATCTATGGATAGGACAGTGGAACGATGTAACATGCATCTTTTTTGTGTGTGGCCAGGTTGCCACAACATACAGAAGGGGCATTGATATATGGGGCAGTTGACGTGAACATGGCTGAGGCGGTGGCATTGAAAGCATGCCTTGTTGTAATGGGGGTGTGACAGAAAAAGGACAACACATCTTTGAATGCCCATCCAGTAGGTTTCAAGTTGTTCTACAATCATTAACTCATCAAAGGTTAACGCCTTGTCGGTGAGAGTGGAGGAGGACGTATGGATGGTTTCTGTCCCTGTCTGGGCAAGGTTTCACAGGTACTCGTCAAGGTTGTTGAGGAATTCGCTGAATTTCATTTGATAGGCCATTTCGAGAAGGGAGTTCTCGAGGGAGATGGCGACAGAGCTCATGACAGAGATAAGGAATGCGCACATGGCATTAGCGTTACTGTGGGTGCAGGAGGAGCCCATGCGTAGTTGCTGGAGGGCAAGGAATGCAGTGTAGAGGGACTGCAGCAGTGATCCCATGTCTAGGTGGGCCTCAATAGAGATGGTGAGGCAGGCATCTTGGGTGAAGGCACAGATTTGGAGGGCATAGTTAATGTTATATTGACCAGCGTGCATTCTATGGGCATAAAGGGGTAAGTCTACAGATAGGGTTCCACTTCGCGAAGTAGAATCAAAAGTAAAATCAATAGAAGTGTCCGCTGCCTCCTGATGTAACGACTGGAGGGTTGCAGACAAAGAAGATGGTGAAAGAGAAGAATATAATATTGACGTATCAGGATCATCTCTAAGTTGGGGAATCTCCAATCATGACGATGTGTTCTTGGTTGTGACATAGCTGGCATTTTCGAAGCTAGAGTTGAGGGACATAAAGGTGAAACGTAGGGTAAGGGTGTAGAACAGGATGGGTGAAAAGGTGGGTGGATGGTTGGATTTCTAGAGACAGTGATGCTCCTTATAGTCAGTGAGGAGCTGCTGGGCATGAAACAGGTTCTTTTCCAGGACCCATAAGTCATCCTCAGGTCCATATCCCTTCCATTGGATCAGAAAGGAGTGGGCAGATGGCTTTCTGTGGTGCTTCCTGATCCGTTCTATTTCGTATTCTTCTTCCCTGTCTATCAGATCAGGGATGGGAGGAACAGGGTTAGTTCCATCAGTTCTATATGGGGACAGGAGGGAGGCATAGAAGATGGGGTGGATTTTCCATGTCTTAGGTAGCCACAGCTTGAATGCAACTGGGGAGATCACCTCAGTGACCATGAAAGGTCCTTTGCATTTCTGTGCAAACTTGGGGTTTGACACCTGTCATTTTAGGTTAGTGGCCTCTAGCCATACTCAGTCGCCTTTCCAGAAAGGTTTGTAAGTGCATGTACTCCTGGCTTGCATTCTCATGTGTGCCAGGTTATGAGAGGTGTTGGCTTTGTTTCACACCTCAATCATTGTTTTGACTTGGTCATCTGCAGTGGGGTTATCAGTGGTTAGTGGAATGTTCAGAAGAGGTCTGGGTTTGAATCCCATAAGGAGAAAGAATGGAGATTTCCTGGTTACCGAGTGGGGTCTGTGGTTATGCATGAATTCTGCATGTATGATGTTTTCTACTCAGCTGGTAGGGTGGCTTCTGTAGTAGATGCAGAGATAAGTTTCTATTTCTTGGTTAACTCGTTCTGTCTGTCCATCAGTTTGTGGGTGATATGCGGTGGAGAGGGCTAGGTCATATTTGAGGAGTTTTCCAAGGGCTTTTGCGAAGTTGGAGGTGAATTGTGGCCCTCTGTTGGATATGATTTTGTCATAGAGTCCAAAGCGTTTGTATACCGAGTTAAAGAAAAGAGTGGCTATGTTGGCAGCAGTGGTGGATTTTTTTGTTGGGCAGAGGAATACCCCCTTTATAAGGCCATGGTCGACCATGACCATGAGTGCATTGAAGCTGTGTGAGAGGGGAAGATTGGTGATAAGGTTGACGCTAATCTGTTGGAAGGGGCATAGGGAGTGGGAAGCAATAGGTTGGAGTGGCAGAGTTGTGGGGTGCATATTAACCTTGTTGGCCTGACAGGTGATGCAATGGCAAACATGATTATGGGCAGAGGTGGCCATTTCCAGCCACCAGTAGTGCTGGGTTAGGAGGGCGAGAGTTTTCTGAAGATTAGGGTGCCCTGCTGATTTGTGGTCATGGCAAGCCTGCAAGATGAGAGGATGGATGTTGGGTGGAATGTATAGACAGCATTGATAAGAAAGGAGGCTGTCCCATCGCTGGAAGGATCCTGTTATGAATTTATCGTTGGACTTGTATAATTCTTTTCCTTTTTCTTATCTTATCTTATCTTCTAGCATCACATGACTAGGTCACATGACTTGTCACCTGATCAATCACATGATTGGTCTAGACCTATGATGTCATCAATAATGTCATGCCTGCAGGAAACCTCATGCTGAGATCCAGGCCCTTATCTTTTAATCTTCGTCTCATGAGAGACTTCTTTTCATTTCTGTTCCTTCTCTTCTCTTCCTTTTGATCCCCATTGCTTCTCTTCCATTTGATGTCCTCATGGTGTGCTTCCTTTTCACACCTTATCTATGACATCACTTGATTCGTGCGTACTCTCCTATAGTATATAAAGGGACTGTCTTTGACTGTTGTCCCTTGTTGCGGAACCGAAGAGTTCTGCTACTCTGCCAATATAACCCTACCAACCCGGCGGACGACCAGAGATCTCGGTACAGGGCTAAACCATAGATAGTCGGATAGAAGGATGG
>JBBPJS010001352.1:0-11166 GCA_038088835.1 Singerocomus rubriflavus
AAGGACAGAGGGGTCTTCCGTTTGGTATCCAATGTAGGACCTGGTGAGGACATGTTGACTGATAAGCACTATGTGATAAGACCCAATGCAATGAAGGGCCATACCTGTTCCATCCGGGTGTTTTGCTAATCTGACCAAGGGATCCATCGAGGGTAGTCGCGCCACGCTTGTAGCCTTCAGAGGCATTGCAGTAGATGATTTCAGCAACAGACGGCATAGCGTGAGTGCGGTAGAGAAAAGTAGAGAAGACATCTTATACTTGGTCGGGAATCGCCGGAGTTGTTCGTATTGACACGTGACGTCACTTGGTGGGATGTTGATATGAAGCCAGCCAACTAGTTCACTGCCAGGGATTACACCTAGCTATTGTCTTGTCGACCCTACCATGTCGGACGGCCATCGATGATGCCGTGAAAACTCGTATTCAAGTTGACCCCACCTTCAAGAACTTGAGCACAATCCCCTGGACTCGACATGGTGCTCATGCCTTTCTCACGAAATTCGGAGCCACTGTGGCAGGTTACTTCGTTCAGCACGATGCTAGATTTTCTGGCTACCAGTACTGAAACAGAATCTGTGACATTGGTCAGCGCTGAGGACCCGATCTTTAGCGAGTGTTGCAGAATGACTTATCCTTGTTGAAGTTCGGACACTGGCACGCTGACTTCGTGGCAAAACTATGCCACTTGCCTTGTTTCTGATTTAATCCGTCTGGATTGAGAAGGGCCGTTGGCGAATTGTATACTGACACTCTGTAAGTTCAATGTGCACTTTGGAACGGTCACGTATCACCCCTATAAAACCACGCATTCTGAACAGGCAGATTCCCTGGGCCATCTGGCAGTTTATCATGAATGAATATTGACTTTCCATGCCATCTCTGAGGATACCCAGAGCTACCTAAATTTACCTGCCAGCTGGTCAGGTGGAATCATTGGCAACCCGGGATTTGTGGTTGCAATCCTGCGTCATGGGAGTCTCACGTTCTCTTATCCAAGTGAGCTAATTGTCGACCATCCTACAACCCGCTGATACGTTGCTCAGCTAGATCAACTATGGGCACCGTCTCAGCGGCTCCACAGCCCACAAACTTCATATCCTTGCTTGGTGAACAATTTGTTTGCCAGATTAGGGCCAAAGATGGTGATGACTGCGGGACTAGTGTCTGGTCAATCCGCCATGTGAGAGGCAACAAGCAAAGTATAGCATAGCCTCTTCATACTGGAAAAAATTTGACCCTTCTAGCTCTTGGTGCCTCTTCAGGAATTGAGATCCAACAAGAGAGGAGTGCTGCGCTCTGATATCCCGATGTACAAAGAATAATGTCTCTCATACAAAGTCTTGTAGTCGATAAGAATCGCGGTCCACCCGCAAGGAGAGCTTCCACGCAATTCACCAATCATCAGGTCCTCTCCCTAGAACCTCCGCGAGTCGCGTCCTGACACCAGTCTGGTGTAAGGCTTCACCACTTGTGAGGTCCCACTCCAGGAATCGTCGTGCGACTTCCTCGGCAGCTTGAAGGTCTAGCTTTTCCTTGTCGGTCATCTTCTCTTCAAGTAGCTTACCGAGCTCATGTTTGGTCAGCAGTTCACTCAATGGAGACCGAAATGTATCAGTAAGCAGACACGGATAGATGCGACATCGGGGACACCTGCAGTCAGATTATTACATACCTGACATGCTGAGCTCTGTCCACAACACGATGGGGCAGCCCAAACATAGCTGCGCATTGCGCAGCATGAGAAGAGAGTGAAAGCCCTGGCGCAACGCTATCTATATATTAGTTATGTCATCATTTCAGTTCAGTGACTAGTCACCGATACATGTACATGATCTTCTTTCCAGCCATTGGTGCCCGGGAAGCACTTCTCTCTTGGCAAGAATCCGAGCCACACAATTCCTCAGCGTCGAGTATATCCCCAGTGCTGAATGCGAAAAAAACTTTCATGTGGACAAAAGAGATAGGATACTTCCGTGGGTCAAGCAGATCCTTTCGAAAGACTTCGTGGAAGTGGGTTGCAACAAGTACTTTGGGACAGTTTCTGCCACGGCTCAAGAGGTGCTTCAAGACACCGCAAAACAGCCCGGCTCCATCTGAACATGTCAAAATCGTGGGCTAGGCTTCGTAGCACCAAAATGGAGACTAACCTGTGGCTACCGTTCCTTTTCCGAACTCATCAAGTAAAACCAAGGACTTGGAGGTGCAGTTTCGTAGAGCGAACGACACTTGGTTAAGGTCTATCATAAACGCTGACTGAACCTTTTGAGGAGAAAAAGGATGAGTGAACACGACCTATGAGTTCAAAACAATACTTTTGAAGCAGATTCCCTCGTTTGTATCCGCGTGAAGACCGCAAAAACAATAAAATTAGCATTCACAATGATTGTCATGAGGCTATAGACCAACTTTTATCAACTACCCCCAATGTAGCGGACTCTGCAGGGACGAAACTGCGGGACTCAATAATAGGGTGCCAGTGGTGCTTTACAACACACCTCCCAAGCTATGCAACCGATGTTGGTCAGATGGTATCCTAGTCTGTGACATAGTTCTAGAACGTACCTGTGCCATATATTGAATCAATGCGATCTGTAGCCGGACTTAGTTGTTAAACAAAATGCAGCGATACGTATCTGTTGACCTGTTTCAAATACACGCTCTGCAAGAAGTAATGATTCATAGCTATTCAGGAGGTATGTGAGAGAGGTGCTTACTTTACCACAAGCATTCGCCCCAGTGCAGAGCACAACGCTGCTCCATGGAGCCTCAGCCTCCGTATCCGAACTCTCATCATCCTGATAACATATTCCATAACCCACTCCACCAACGAGACGCGCATCGTTAGGAACGAAGGTGTCCAAGATTTGCTCTTGAAGAGGATGTCTAACACAAGAGCTCAAGTCCCTATTTCTTGACGTTCAACACACGCATACCTTCCCTGAACGATATCGATGATGGGCTCCTCTACCATTCGAGGGCGCCGGTAGTTAAACACTCTAGCCGCCTCTGCAAACGAAAGTAAGCAGTCAAGTTCAGCACAAACACTGGAGGCGTTTTCCATAGCTAGGCCATATGGAAGAACTTTGTCTGATAATTCCTGGATGATCTCGATCTCTCGATCTACGCGCTTAGCCTTGGAAAAGTCGCAAGGGGAACGGTCCGCACCGACTATCGCTGGATGTAGATCTCCGATATGGTTGTCCATATCTGTAAAGAATCATTAGAATCATTTGCATGCACTCTGGGGTTTTGTACCTTGCATTTCCCCTGACTTGAAGTAGACATGGGACCTACAGATGATTGAGGCTGTTGAGGAAGTGCTGTAGAGGAGAACTGGAGACTCACTCAGAGGAAAACTTGGGTTGCGGGTCAGTTACCTCTGGACGAAAAATTTGGATTACGTCTACCTGGAAACTCCATCCATCCAACACTTGAATCCTTGTCTCTGCATCCCACTCCTCACGCATCGGTACAGTGATGAGAAAACCTTTCGAATGGAGAGTCAGTGACATCGGCTACATGATAAAGTGACAGATGTACGAACCGAGTTGAGGAAAATACACAACATTCAAGGATTCGGCGTAATCCATTGGAACGGTCTGAGATAGTTGCTCAGCCACTTTTGACTGTGTCCCTTCAATGTTTATTGCTAGACGTAAGTTATCAAACCAACTGACCAAGACAGAATCAATCCCTCGGTAGACGTGCTTTCGTTTGTCTAGTTCTTCGTCGACGTGTGGCCGGACGCAGACCCGAGCGACTTCGGCTGACTCTTCCCAATCGATCTATCAACACGAAAGTAAAGATGCGACCACAATCCAAGGAAAATAACAAACTGACAGTATTGTTGACCATATTGCCAACCTCCTTGAAGGAAGTCACGTCAAGTACCTTCATGAGCTATGAACTTTCAGAACCTACAAGATGTGGCTAGCTGTTACAAATACTTACTCTTTCCACGATATCTACACGTTTACCTTGGTGTAACTCCACTAGTGCATCACGAATCATCGCGGAGTGATAGGTGAACTAGAGATAGCCGTTCACAACAGGTCGACATTCCGAGAGTGGCAGGGGGAGAAACCTTCACTAATGATTTCCAATCAGATATCGTTCCCTTCCCTGACCTCAGCACACCCAAGGTCCTGGGGATGTTTGCGATGCCTTTCAACTGACCCTGCAATGCAGCGACCACCGGCAAGTTCTCAGCGCACGAGAAGCATTCCACAGCATCGTGTCGTGCTTCAAGTATCTGGAGTGACAATGATGGACGTATGAACCATGTGCGAAGCAATAAGCGACCCAAGGCAGTTCGGGTAGTGTTCAATATGCCTGAAGACCAAATTGAGTTAGTAAGAGGATAGTAATGAGAAGTAAGGATAGACCAAATAGCGACAGTCCTTCTTTCGTTTGGTCGGAGTGGATGGTGGCATGATTTTCACTCTCAAACACCTGCAAGGAGCTATTACATGAGAAAATCAACAAGAGTTGCTTGGAATGAATCGGCTGAGTCTACCAAAGAGTGTCTGCATTGACGTGCATCACTTGGTCGCTGATAGGTATTGAGCAAGATGAACAACACGAAGAAAGCAGCATACAGTGCCAAGGCCTCAATGCCACAGATATCTAACTCCATTGTTTCATCAACATCGCCTCGCTCCCCAGTTGCTCGTTCGCGAATAAGGAAGTCAAGGAGTGCCCCTACTGAAGAAATCTGCATGGTGTCGATTCGTGATCCAGTTGCAGGTGGCATGACTCACACAAAGAGGTGCTGATTCCAACGATGCGAAATTTGCTAAGCGTATTGCCGCGTTCCATCGTTCCATTGCTGGATCGCCGATAGTCCTTTTTGACATGAAATCATATGCATTCCTCGACCCGGTGGCCGAAGAAATGTCGGACACGTCCTCGTGGCTGGGATTCAAACCAGACTCCAATCGAGTCAGCAGGTTCAACGATAATAACCTGTTCCGACCCTTGATAGGAACAAACTCTCTGTGAGGTCTAATCTGGAAAATACTACCAGATGCTTCCGCTATTTGAAGTCAGGATGAAGGTCCCTATATGCGTTGAGTAGATAGGCTTACCGTAGTTCTGCAATACTGAAATGAAGGAGTCATCCGCCTTTGAGCTGGTAAGTATGAAACACGGATCTGAATGTTCCAGGACTATGGGGCGTCCCATCTTCAACCTCAAGACGTAAATTCAGCATCACTAACCCATCTTTGTCAAATCATAATGGGCGCCTTCTGGAGTGTCTTCGAGCGCGTGTACAATGCATTTAATGGGATCGTAATATGCGCAACCGACACGACCACTGATTTGAATGTGAGGGCCGACACGATTAAAAAAACAAACACTACTCACTGCTGACAGAGTATGCTCAAACAAGTCTAGTAGTAAGGTAGTCAAATAAACAGAACGAATGAATGGTAGAGACTGAGACGTTACCTTCATTGGCTCGGAAGAATCAGAACTCGACGAATTGTGCTCGTCCTGTAAGCCCGATGGGCTATCCCACCTAACTCGTTTCGCATTCATTCCAACTTTGGGATTGTGATCTGCCTGGCTGCCTTCTCTCTGAGGTTCACATTCCGGTGTTGTTTCATCAAGCAGGGACCTTGCACGTTTCAACCCAGACCCATGCGGCATCTTACTTGCGAGGAAACAAGCTGTAATCATTGAAAGCGCGCCCTAAATAAGAAATCGGGAAAGAGAACACGTGATCGATAATGCCTTAACAGGAAATGGGAACAGTGACAATGCCTCCGCTGGTATGGATATCGCCAAATGATACGTTTATTATAGTATCAGGATGGGACAACAAAATTTTACTTCTTTACGCGCAAGAGTTCCTTTGTGTCCTCCCCCGTGACTATCAAGCAATCAATTAGAGACATACGCATCATTCACGGACCAGCAGCGTACCATTTAACAATAAGCTTTGAGCATCAAGCATGACGCGATTTCCTGATGTAGCCAAAACGTTTGCGATATCACGAGCAGCTTCCAAACGCCGAAGCTCAAGGAAACCCTTGTTTGCTCGCATCGCTTCGCCAATGAGCTCCGCACTGCGTGCCTCACCCTGCGCGCGGACAATGATAGACTGTTGAAGTTTAGTCAGCACAGAATCGATGGTCACAGGTGTTGGGACTGACTTGTTTTTCCTGTATGGCTTGGTCGACCAAGAACGCAGCTCGAAGTGCTGTTTGTTGTGCAACCTTGATAAGAAAGATCGTAATCAGACACCACTCTGGCACATTAAGTGAGGAGACCGACCTGTTTCGCTTCGACGGCATGTGTAAACTCAGGAGAGAACGCGACATGCGTGATAGATACATCGTCCAACACAAGGTTGAATCGGAGGGCTCTATTTGTGAGATTCTCACGGATTAAACGCGAGACCTACCAGAGTTAGGGTATCCGTTACACAAGCGTTTCGTTGTAGCACTAACCATTTCACGCTGTGTGATGAGCTGGCTAGCATTAAACTGGGCAACCACACTTTTGAGAACTTCGTTGACGATGGAAGGCAATACACGTTCGTCATAGTCCCTCCCAAGCTCACGGTAAATCTTCGGTAACGCCGAGGTGGATGGTCTCGATAATACTCTGCAGGTGATGTTCACCATTTGCAAATCTGATGTACCTCAGGACAATGGCCATCAATAATGCGAGAAACAAACCTTTCGTCCCAGTTAAACTCGCAACACTCCGGGGCTTGGCACGAATATCAAAAACGATTGGTGTCTCGAACCAAGGAACCTAGCGCAACTGAGTGACAGTGAGGTACAATAAAATATATAATACATACCATGAGATGTGTCCCTTCGTTGTAGATCTCATCTTTTACACCGTATAGACTAAACAGGACAATATGAGGAGGGTCAGTTTCCATGCAGACTTGTCGTTCTCACCGCGTATACTTGATGGCACGGTGACCACCATCAACTTTGGGTAGTCCTAGAATGATTCCTCTTGTGATTTACACGAGTGAAAAGACGCACCGTTGAACAAACTGGCATTGAGGAGCAGTCCACCACCGACGAGTGCAACAAGCAATCCTCCTCCGGCAAAAAGACGACCAGGCCCACCAGAAAATCCTCCTCCTCCTTGTGCACCCGCCCGCTGGACCTGCTGCGCGAACCTTCGAAATGCCTCTTGGCTGTTCATGAGGGTGAATGAGCCCGTAGGCTATCCAAACTCTGCAGATGTTCTCAGCTGTCACGTGAACACTTCTTCCTGGGGACTCCAAATTCGAAAACTTTGCATTTACCACACCGATGTTGTCTCAAGATAATACGGCAAGCACTATGGTCTGTACTCCTATGCAGCGTTCAAACTCCAGTTGACAGTGTGCTCGTAGTTTGGTTGGATATCGATCACGTGTTGGTGAGTTTATGAGTATTGTCAGTGGGATGAGATCGCTGACGCTAGGCGATCGCAGGGTCGTCGTGTACTCTCCTCAAATCATAGAGAATTATCGACTACAAAGCGGAGATGGCCTGTCTCTTTCCTTTGTCTACATATGGCTGCTGGGTGATGTATGCAACTTGTGTGGTGCTGCCCTGGGACATCTGCTCCCCACCATGATCATTCTAGCTATTTATGTAAGCGCTCGTGGACATGGGGCTGTGTTATTGCGTCTGATAGATTTTTTGGCAGTATACCATTTGTGATACCACGTTGCTTCTCCAGATATATTACTATCGGTGGAAGCGACGCTCCAGGGTAACTCTCCTGGGGACGGGTAGTGATAGTCCGACCGAGCAGTCCTGCCTGCTTGGTGACAGTGCCGTGGTGCATGGGTCCGAGATCCATCCAACCTCTCTCGTGAGTGTGTTTGTGCAGAACGCTGCAACCACGGGATACGTCATCGCCGCTGGAGTGGTTGCGTATCTGATCAGCGAGCGAGTACGGGATGACGAGCCCATTGCTCATCTAAACGACACATTACTCGAGCGGTTCACTCAGATGGCTGGATGGATGAGTGCATTGTTATACCGTGAGTTGGGGATTGGTACGGTCGTAAATGCATGCTGAACGCAATCAAGTGGGAGCTCGTGGGCCACAAATATGTGAGTGCAGCGGATGTGGGAGAGAGACGTCTGTTGACAGTTGGCAGTCAAGAACTTCAAGACTAGATGCGAGGGGCTTGCACCGGGCTTATTTTTGTCTGCGATCTTTGGGAACGGGACGTATGCCATGTCGATTTTGGTGGTATCGACAGAACGAAGCTATCTGATCAGGAATGGGGGTTGGCTTGCAGGTATGGCGTCTTGCTATGCGAGGACCACAGAAAGTGCTGATGGCTGTCGTAGGAAGTGCCCTGACCATCTTCCTTGACCTGATTGTACGTGTGATGATGTACACGTTTCTGGGTGGGCTGACGAGCCGTGTCAGGTACTTTGTCAGTTCTTCTATTACGGGTTTCTGTCTCGCCAACGGGGCTGGGTTGATGGCGAATGGGGCCGCGGGTAGGGGGCAGGTTCGATTTCAATAGATGCGTGTCACGTGGGAATGAAACGGACGACTTTGCTGCCTCGTTGTTCGTCCTCGTGTTGGAGATGCTATTTTGCCGTTACACGTTGCTGCCCAAATCGCCTCCTGGGGTAAGACATCGCAACATGCGCCGGGCCTCGTGCTCCCCGTTGAGCACCACATCTCATATTTCGCAGGTACATTCTTATCCATGCTATGTCCTTCATATACCCAAGGACCACCCACTGGATTCTCCGGACATCCCAGATCATGTCCTCCAATTCAGCAGGTTTGTCTCGTCCCTTTCCCTGACTCTCTCTCCCTCTTTTCATGTTCAATGTATAGACTCCGTCTAATTCAGCTCCATCTCCGGCTTGACAGTTGCTTTGCACGCACTGCGACAACGCGATTATTTAAACGACCCGCGTGCACCACATCGATCATCCTTCTTCCACATCACCATGCAGTGTCCTTCTCTGTCTCATCCTGTTCGTGACGATAATGTTCACGACTCAAAACTCGCCAACGTTCCGGCATTCGCATCTCGCCCATCCAGTGCAGTCTCATCTACATCCAGCTCTCCCTCCTCCCCCCCGCCACCCTACGAAGACGTCCACTTTGTCTCCAAACCCATCTTCGTCTCCCCTCTCTCTGGCTCCCCATGCAGTTCATTGTCCCGCCCGAACCCCATCGGCGGCCTTGCACTGTCTTGCAACCCCCATGCGTCAATTTCGCACCTCAGGGAAGCACTCAATTCATTGGACACTCAGATGGCCTCACTGTTGAGTCAACGTCAAGAACTCGAGTCTCATCTCGAGCAAGCAGTTCGTTCACAGTCCCCTATCTACCGTCTTCCCGAGGAGCTTCTCTCCTCGATATTCGTCACCGGTGTTTGCCAATCTGGCGATCAAGATTCGTTGTTGGTATCCAGCTTGATGCTCGTATGTCGTTACTGGCGAGACGTGGTTATCAACTCTCCAGAGCTATGGGCTACCATCTGCATCAGCCCCCATGACTCCCTTCAAAAAGCGCGTCGGAAGTTGGCTCGGTCCAAATCCGTCCCGCTCGACATCACCATCAACTTCCCCCCTCGTGCAGAAAACGCGACAGGTGTAATGGAAAATATCGTTCGCGCGATGGATCTACTTCGTCCTGCCCTTTGGCGTGCAAGGTCTTTCCGTCTCAGCGTACCCAATAGACCACAGGCACACGCCGCACTCTTGCGTTGTAAAGAAGACGCACCTCTTCTGGAAACACTGTCAATATGTATCTTTCATTCCATGCAAGAAGACCACTACTCTTCGCCTTGTCTGCCACTTTTTAATGGCCATACGCCACGGCTCCGCTCGTGTTCATTCACCTCGTTCAATTTTGGCTGGGATAGAAGGATTGTGTTCGGGTTGCGAGTGCTACAACTGGGGGGATACTGGAATGGGTTCTCTCCTTCCGCCGACAAGCTGCTCGAGATCCTCCGCGGTTGTCCGCACCTCGAAGAATTGGCACTTCGCAACATGTCGGATGCCGATCCGGAGGCTGCCGTGCATCCGGAGCCGGAGTTTATGTGCAGCAAGGTTGTGAAGCTTCCTCGCCTCGTCAAGGCTTCTTTCTATTATGCTGGAAACATGCGTATTCGGATGCTTCTCAGCCAAATATCGTTCCCGGCATTAGAATCTCTCGAGTTCTGTTATCTCGACAATTTGACGCCCATCCTCGAATACTTGCGACAACAATCGCTCACTTCACTTCCTCTTCGCCACTTGCGGATCGAGTCCAGTTTCTTCAATGAAGCCAAGTTTGTGACCTTGTTGAAGCGACTGATGTCACTCACAACACTCGAGTTGATTGACATTGAAGATGTATCGAGTTTCCTCCTCAAGGTAAGTTCTTAATATCGTAGAAATCTACGGACTAAGTGAGCGAAGTAGAGCCTGTCCGTTCCACCTGCCTCGCATCCATGGATCTGCCCCAAATTAGAACGGTTGAGCCTCGATGGATGCACGAGCTTGGAATGGGACTCTCTGCGCGGCTTGGTGGAGTCCCGCCTTTCCGGCAAGTCTTCGCAACTATCTTCTGCCTCCAGGACGACACTGCGCACTGTATCAAGCGCATCTATTTCTGCTCACGTTCACGCCCTGTCTGCGGGACGTTGTAGTCCGGTCCCTGGTCCCCATCGGTTGACATTGATTGACGTGACACACTGTCACCAAATCAACAAGGAGATGGTACAATGGCTCCGGACATATGTCCGTGACGTTTACTGTGACCCGGCCAAAGGCGTTTGGGGAGAGCCTGTCCTCCCGTGAAACGGTTTGTTTTATCCGCTTACTGATTGCACTCTGAAGCAGTTACATACCTAGACGATGAAACGTGCACCCATCCTATCCTAGCCATGTGTACATTATTCCCTCTGACACCATAACTTGTGGCCACGACTCTTACGCTCTTGTTTATTCGCATCTACGATTGTTACCGTTGTATCGATTAAATCGTTCATGTGTATTCCATCAGTATTGCCAATATGGAGTTGTTGGTCGAAACTCGCGACTGCACCGAGCCTCTTTCATCACTCGTTGAAGTATGCCAGCATTGACTTGCGTTTGTCCTCCTCTCTTTGATGAGCCTTGGTAAAACCTCGCATTCCCTTTCCAAATGCTGCCCTCTTCCGACGCATTTCCTCCGCAGAC
>JBBPJS010001353.1:0-11164 GCA_038088835.1 Singerocomus rubriflavus
ATCCCGGTCTTTCATCACAATGGACTGTGGGAGGATGCCGCATCATCATCATCGATTGGATGTGTTATTTTGAGGAGACGTGCATGAAGATTTAATTTAGCGAAACAATTCGAGAAAGGGAGTCTCAGCCCATCGTCGTGCAATGATAGGGAGATTCCGTGACAAGATCGCGCACATCTGTGACATTTCCGTGCTGAGAAAACGCCTATGTATTTATTTATTTTCCCCAGGAGGCGGAGGAGATCAATGATTTGAGCTACAGGGCTGCGCGGAACCGTGGGACGAGAGTACCGACCTCTCTGAGAGTTTCGTCTGTCGTACCCCAACTTAGATTACTGAAGCCGATGGGTGAGTGGATTGAGATCTGAGTGGCCGAACAGGGATCCGCTCACCCAACATATACTTTTGCAGACATGGTTGGAGAGGGTTGGGAGAGAGCGATGCTGAGCGCCGACTAAGGTTTCACTGGGTTCTTATAGTGCGGTTTTTTCAGACTCCCCTGCCTGGATTTGGACAGGTCAAACGTGGTGGGAATCGCCTCGCTCCAAAGGACGCGGCGTCACACAGGATGCACCCTTTCCCTCTTATCTACAGTTCCTATCCCGGTGTCGTCTGATCCAATCAACATACCCATCGATGTGTATCCGTGTTGCCATGTTGGAGCCTCTGCACCGTGATAGAGCGTCGAGACACTCTCCGGTGTTCACCAACACTCCCAGACATGCTGTAGCCTCGAGGCTTCCCGTTGCTTCGTTTGGTTTGATGAGACTCTCGGCGCGAATTCATCCACGCTTCCCTGACCAATAACCCTCGATACGTGTGTCGCATCGGATTCTCTTACGCCGTTCAAGTCCTCCCTTGACGCATATATGTATACAATAGACTCCACGGGTGTCTTGGCACTTCTGGAACCCCGCAAGACATACTGTAACCGCTGGTCCGTAACCCATTCATTTTCATATCGCCTTGCTTTAAGCACCGCTTACGTGCACCCTGTCCCTTGCGGTCTCCGTATGGAAAACCAGCGATTCAAACACCTTTGACTCGTCTCTTCCTTGGTGCCCGAGTCGACAATGTCTCGGTGTCTCGAGGGCCTGTTTCGTTTCTGGAAACCCCACCAGCCAGCACTGCCTTCAGCCTCCCAACAAGGGTAAGCAGCGATACGTCTAGGCTCCGTGAGCGACTCAAGTTGGGACAGGGAGTCCCGAAACATTCTCATTCTCGGGTCTCTTGGCGTGGGGAAAAGCTCGCTCGTGAACATGCTCATCGGGAGGGCCGTCGCGCCAGTGAGCAATGACATTGGCGTCGCCCACCCACTCATCGTGGAGTATCCGATCTCTTTCCGCGAATTTTTGGGAGACGCCTCATTGAAGCTCCATCACCCGTGTACATGCTCTGATCTTGTGCTCAGATACTACGACACGCTTGGGTTAGAATATCGTCCGTCACCTTGGGGTGCGATCAAGGCGTGTTTGAAACGCAGTGGCGGTGTCGACATGGTCATGTATTGCATGCGCCGTGGACGGCTGTCGAGCGAACAAGTTGGCCACTTGCACACCATCTGGAGGACGTTTTGTCGAGGAGACATCCCTTTGGTACTGGTTATCATCGGCGTCGACAATCGCCAAGGATCCACCGAATCGTGGTGGGAGGCGAACGGCGAGGACCTAAAAAACGCTGTTCAAGTTAACTTTGCCGATCACATATGCTTGAATACTTGGGACCCGACTCATTCCTCCTGGGAACACCGGGGTGCGAGTTACGAGGAATCGCAGAGGCTCGTTCGTGACCTTGTGATACGGCACTGCCGAAGTCTACATTCTGTTTTGTGATGAATCGAGTATATGTATGTGCTACACGGTACTACAGTATGACATGTTTGAACCATTGGTTGTGTTATTCGTTGTCAAATGTTGCTTGCGACCCAGGGAAAGTTGGGATCTGTCTAAGAATCTATACCTGATTAGTAGGCTGTAGAATGACTGCATTAGATTTGGCGACTCACTTCGTGCGTAGAGCAACCTAATCAATTCTTCGGCTTGTTCCCTGCTCAACCCACAACGGTCTATAAGGTTCTTGACGTTTATCCTTTCCCTTTTTGAAGGGTTCCCGACTTTAACCATGCCTACAAGCTTTCTCAAGAACGCCATAACCCAGGCTCCCTCATCCTTGCTAAAGGAGTTGCCATAAGAGATCGAGTCCTCGAGCATGGACTGGACCAATTCCCTGGACAACGATAGCTTGTCAAGGTGCCTCTGATCGTCAGGATCATCCGATGCTAGAGAAGTGATGCATGCATGCCCAATCACCGCACTCGTCTTCAGGTCGCAAGCTTTAAGAAGAGCCTCCCCATTCGTATCCCACCACTTCTCCATGGGAGTTTGAGATTCGAGATACGTGATGATGAACGCAACTGGAATTTGACCTTCGCAGAGAAATTCATAAAAAAGCCTAAAGCTATTCAGCTCCGTAGGTGAGAGCCGGCCGAATTTTTTGCAGAATACAAGCAGGTCAACGCCGCCTTGCGTGTGCAGATCGCGAACGAGACGGACAGCGTTTTCTATGGCCTTTCCGCACACACTATGTCCGATGTGAATTCCATTGAGACCTACTGTGTCCCAGACCAGGAACTGCTGCAATCCCGTGTTGATCTTGTAACTCCGAGAATCCAGCGTGCAACTGTCAATACCAGAGGAGACTTCTGCCACCTGTTGTCCAACGATGAGATTGATGATTGAACTCTTTCCAGCGCCCGCCTCTCCAAAGAGGATCGCATGAAAAGGCCGTTTCGGCTGCTTGAACTTTTCTACTAATATCCGAGCGTCGGGAATGCTCAGTTGGCAGCGAACGTGTAAGCTTTCGATAGCTGAAGCACTGGCAATGTCTGATGAGAGATCGAGACATAGTGGGGTCGGAGTGGTAGCACGATTTTCCAATAGCGCCTGCAGCGCTCGCTTGGATCGATCGTACATGTTGTCGGATTTCAAGGGTCTGTTACGAATCGTGGTGATACATGCATGTGGGACTTGGGATTGGACTGGGATGTCACATTTCTGGCGGACGACACTCTCGTTCCGCTCCCACCATTGGTCATCGGGGGTATCAAAATGGGTCAGGACGAGGGCTATTTGGGCCTGGTGATCAAAGAAAAAACTGTCCAGCAGCCAATAGAGGTTACGGAGTGAAGCATTGATTCTGTCTTTCCGAGCGCAAAGTAGAATAAGATCGACGCCATCCTGTAGATTTCGCAAGAGAGCATGCGCCTGTTCGTAAGGGGAAAGTGGATCGATATCCTTTGCATCGGCTTGGTTGAAGCCCATCGTATCCCACAATCGAAACTTCTTCTCTCCAAGCGAGATGGGGTACCATCGGGCTCGCTTGGTACAAGCTTCCACCCCTGTAGATATGTTCGCTACTTGTTTGTCGGCGAGAAGGTTGATGACTGAGCTCTTCCCGCAACCAGTAATACCGAATAGTGCGACTTTGTACACCCGTCTACGAATGAGGTTGGTTGAGGGTCACTACTTCGACGTTGTGCTCACTCTGCTCTGCCCATGGCGGCTTTGCGTCGGGAAAGCGCTCCGGTCTGAACGAGTTGACCTTGATGGCAGATGGCTTATAGAGGTAATATGACGACGACCAGTCCAGCAAGCCTTCAAGGAACGACTGTTTCGAACTTGTTCGGTTCAACAAGCTCTTGCGGATTGGAGGAGTGTGTTGATGTCGAGTCGTTGCTGCCAATGAATCCGGATCCCTTGCCCTGCCTCATGTCCACTAACCACGATATCCACCTTGACTCGTGGGTATTTTGCCATAAAATGAAGCATTTGATACGGCGCGTAAGTCGTCTCCAAGTAGTCCAGTAATGACCGTCAGCCGCAAATATTTGTGAGCTCGACACCGAATATACTTAGTATTCCCATCTCATCAGGAAGCGTCTGGCTCGCTGAACCATTTGGTATTTACTAGATTGCTCAGCAGGCCGGTGTTAATTGTCTTCTCTGATCACAGATCAAAGTGGAACTAATTTTCATTCGTTGAAATTGATGTCGATAACATCGGATTTCTTCTACCTTCACGTTCGAAAGCGTTGACGCTGGTGCGTTCTCCCACTCATATTGCGCCATTCTGCGGAAAATTCGGTGGCTTTCATTGATGTTTTATCGGTATGACCCTTTCTCACAGCGCCCGCCCGGCTCCCCGCCTGGCGTAACGTCTTCATTGCCATTTCGTGATTTTTGAACGAGTCCGACCGACTCCATGTTATTAGCCAGCAGACATAGCGGTAAAGTCATATCCGTATGTTATACTGTGCCAAAGCCTCCAGGAAAAAGTGTAGGCCCCCCAGCGCCAGCCAAGGATCAAGTACTTGAGACAATCTTTCAGATATCCATCGTGCCTAGTTTGACTGTCGCATCCCACCGTGATCAAAGATTAGTACGGCACTTTTGGAGCGGACAATTTCACCCCTTTCAGGATATATCTGTTTTCATCAGCGCTTATCTGCCATCTTGGTCCCTCACGTAACGTTTGCGAAATGGTTCCTCGCACTCCCTGCACCTCGTCAGCTCTTATCCCCGTCAGCTCTCTAACGGGTATAGTATGTGCACACGCGTTTCCTCGGTATGTCTCAGTGCAAAACCGTAGGGGACGAACAGTATGACGAGATAACCTCCACCGCAGGAGAATCACTGGACCACGTTACCCGATGACCATTTCTCAGCGATGTATATATATATCTCCCGCCATCACTGTTCGCCTTGGTCTTCTCGTCCTTTGGTCTTTTTTTTTTCATGTCTCCCCTAGCCACTGGGGACTTCATCACTGCACACTATTTCCATCCCATAATTCCCGGGTTGCGTACTTTGCACGATGACTCAGATACCATAGTCAGTGACGAAGTTCTGCAAAATGTACCCCGACTCACATGCTTCAATTAAAACCAGTTCGTATAACGATCGAATTCGGCCACACCCCTACAACTCCATTGTCCCAGAGGCAGAGAACATGCACTATATGAGGCCCACGCAAGTATAAAATTCGTTGTTTGCAATTCTAGGTCCTGACCATTTTTTACTGGCAGCCATCCACGCCTGTTGCGTCCTACAACCCCACATTTTGAGATAGCACACACACAGTGAGAGGGGTGATAACATCGTGCAAGAATGCTACCTTCTGACCTTCTTCATTCAAGTGATCACTTCCGGCTGTCTCCCCCGTCATCTATGCCTCATTATAGTGAATTAAACCCTCCTCCACGAGTCACGCACTCATCGTATCCGCTCTCACTTCCGGAGAATGAGCCTTCTGACGGTATCCCCACTAACTGCAGGAGTCTATGGTTTTCCAAACCCCTCGGAATCTATAATCCATGGGGATCATTTTACCCTTCATCTGGCCTGCTTCCCAGTACTACCTATGACATTTTGCCGTCTGCTTTGCGCTTTCCCATATCAGATCTGATACTGTGTCCGGACTTTCTTGGTCACCAATCTGCCTGGCCTACTAGGAACATCCCAGTCAGCGCTGTAGATGAACTTCCTCCAGCCCCCAGTAATTACTACCCCCCTGCCTTCTCTCCTCATGGTGCCGGCCCCTCTCCTGTTCTTCATCTGGATTACACTTCGGAGCAGCATAGCAAGACGCTGGATACCTCTGTATCGTACCCTTGTCAATGGATGGAGGGTGGCGCTACCTGTAATGTCACAGTGCAGGTTACCAGAGGCCATATGAATCGTCACTTGCACACATATCATGGGTTCGGTGGCTCCGACACTCGACAAGCGAAATGCTGCTGGGCGGGATGTGGAAAGACGATGCAGCAAGGTAGCATTGCGAGGCACATGGTTACGTGTCACTTACAGGCCAAAGTAACCTGTCCCATGTGTTCCAAAAAGCTGTCTCGTCAAGATGTCATCTCCAAGCACCAACGTATATGCCCTGCAGCAAGCACTCGACGCTGAACACAGACCCTGTACCAGCGGTCCTTGGTTAGAACTCTTGGGTAGTTATTTGTATTCGACAGATGCCACTGCCTTTTTCCTTGTTTCCCCGTCTGCGTTACTGGTATACCCTCTCTACATGTATTACCCTTTAGCACGCTATTTTGTCTCTTACATCTACTATAGCCTTGTGACTAATGGGTCACGTTCTTTCTTGTACACACGACGCTGATCATAGCTTCCCGAACGCGTCCACGATGCGTGGTGACCTTCAACTTTGTGCGTCGTGCGAAATAAAACTTAACGAAGCGAAGAAGCTGGACACTGCCCTTCTCGTCACACGGGTGAGGTACTGCTGGCAGTACAACTCGGATTTCTTCCGACAAGGGTAGTTCACTGCCAGCGCAGGTCAGATACATCGATAGCACGTTAATGATCATTATGCTTGATGTTTCAGCGTTCAGACACGTTGCAGCCATTTGATTAATATCCGCGAAGGTAGTCGTTGTTCTCCAACCATGGACCTTAACCGTTCCGAGTTACAACTTGGCGGTGCAGGGTAATTGTAGTGACGGCATTACGTAGCAAACCCATTGGTTAGCCTTGTTCTCTGGTCAAGTTCTAAGCTCTTGCTGTCGTATTGCGCAAATTCCGACGTCTTCATTGTGCAGCATCTCTTTCCCGAGTTAATGGTGCGCGTTGTCCTACGACTCGGATGTCTCCTGGGTGGTTGATCTGGGCCATCGAGTCCACCCATGCTATGATTCAACATTCCACGTCCACCGATCACCTTCCTACTGATCAGAGAATGCGTCCACTACAGTAAGTTGCTCTTCTCGATCTCGAGCCTACTAAAATATTGTTCGAGAAGACTACAACGAAGATAGCCGGGCCCTGTGGCTACGGTATTCCATCATACACAAGAGGCGCATGGGTGGGGCGTCTACTACTCCAACTCGGAGTGGGCAGCTGACGGGGAGTCATTTTGCTCTGCAACGGTGCGTCCTGGCTATGTACTTCGAGTCGTGTCACGCTTGATTCTAAATTTAGTATGTGTCTGAGTCGTGCAGCATGGCCCAGAGCGATGCCTCATTGGTCAGT
This sequence comes from Singerocomus rubriflavus, assembly GCA_038088835.1. Classification (NCBI taxonomy): domain Eukaryota; kingdom Fungi; phylum Basidiomycota; class Agaricomycetes; order Boletales; family Boletaceae; genus Singerocomus; species Singerocomus rubriflavus. The sequence continues at coordinate 7,044 of JBBPJS010001353.1, forward strand.
ATCGCATTTGAGTGGGTCTGAACGAGGCGCTTGACACATTGAACCGTTCCCTGTGCCCGTACTGTCTATTCCATCCACCGCCAAAATTTATCAAATGCGTGCCAGTGGTCACCGCCTACTAGTAGTGAGTAAATGAACTCATTCTTGCTTGACCCGACGTTTCAGAACGAGCGCTTCTGACGTGTGTTCATAATTGAATATGCCCTGGTTGCTATCTTCTAAGGGGCAATTCGGCGGTGCAGGCTGTCTATGAAAAAAATTAGGCTGCAGCAGATATCGTACTTTGCTGTATGGGAGTTCTCCGACGTGATCCGCTTGGAAGTGCCTCAGGTAATGTTTTTCTCCCGAGCCGGCCGCGACTTCTGGAACAAAGGGCTCGGATTACACCGTCTCTGAGACACCTTATAAGCTCAATTTCGAATATCGTTGGTATGCACCCAAGGGCCTCATCACTGACTCTGCTTCACATGCCAACGAGACTGGATATGTCGTGGTTCATGAACAAGTAAAATCCTTCCATCTTCCAGTAAATGAATTGATGCTAAACTGCTTGCCATCAGTGGTGCTTTCGGGACCCAGTTCGGTCGGGGAGATGAACAAAAGCGGTCTGGTCACTACACTTCGATGTCACGGAACCAAAATGCATCAGTCATCTGCAATTCGTCATTCAGTGAAATGCATTGGCCCAACGGACCCCATCAAGGAAGGTGTGTATGATGAGATCCAGTTCAAAAGGCGGGAGCTGATCCCGTCAATTTCATTGAAGTTATGTGTCTATGGATGTTGCGTCCAGCGCAGGTCCGTGGCCAGGCTCCGCTTTTCCTGACCTTGCCCTTTCTATGCACGGAGGAAGTGCATGGCCAGGCGGTCAATACTTTGATGACATTGGTCTCGGATCATCCTTTGGCACACTAGGGGGCAACATTGATGAATTGGGGGTGGGCGTAGGGGGAATGGAGGTAGCAGTTCCCATATCAGAACAAGCATCTCCAGTCGCGGCGAGAGCATTACCTGCATCTCAGCCTTGTCCCCCTCCTTCTCTGAACTGGACACAAGCTCCTGCTCCCCCTTGGCAGCCCACTCCCTCTTGGGACTCTCGTGTTCATACTGCGAGGCAACATAGCCATAGTCATCACAGCAGCTCCTCTAGTTCTCTTTCAGTGAGACCTGAGAATCCTTGCTTTCGGCTGGCCACCTCCCCGGTAACTGCTGCCAGTGGACACTCGGAACGTAAACTTATGCCGACCGGTCCTCTTCCCTCGGTTGCCGCCCAAAATTTTGCGCAACCTTCCCCACATGGCGATCCTGTACCAACAGCCTGTACGTCCTCTTTTATCATCTTCATTTTTTCTTTTTTCGGAACAAGTGCTCATGTGTTGTACAGCTTCTATCCCCCGATCGCGCGGCGAGCGCTGGGACCTCTCGAACGCGACCATGTTCCAATGTATGTGGGAAGGACGATGCATGGCGCCTATCACGGGTAATAGAAGGAGCGTCACGAATCACCTCCGGGACGAGCACGACTTCGTGTGCGACGGTCAGATGATCGTATGTGGGTGGGGTGACTGTACGACGTACATGCAGCGCAGAAACATACCGCGACATATCGTCGCATGCCACTTCGCGGTCAAGGTGACGTGCCTGCACTGCGGCTTAGCTCTGAGTAGAGCGGATGCGAGCAAAAAACACCGACTGGCGTGTCCAGGTGTCAAAGCGCCAGCGGTGGTCGAGGCGATGGAAGAAGACGATGGCGGTTGTTTCTAGCGGAGATGATGCGCTTTGTCGAACTGTCCTAGACGCTCATCGATCTAACGGTCGGATCATCATCTCCCCTGCCCCCTCTGACTTTCTTAGTTTTTTCTCATGAAGGCGCAACTGAGGCGGCTTTGATCGGATTTACTTGGTGACGTTTGGACGTTTGAAACCTTTACTATACCACTTGCTTAAGATCACCCAGCCCATGCGTTCCACCTACGGGTCTGTGACATACAATGTAGATAGTTGTGTTATTTATGTAATATGCCCATGTGATGCAAATGTTTCAGACCCAAAATTCTCCGGGTTCGAAGAGGAAAGACATAAGAGATAATCACTTACGTATTGCAAAGGACAAAAAAGGATCTTGCCAGCAAGCCGAAGTAATCGAAGCGCTGATGACCTGTGCATGGGGCTTCTTGCGCCAAAGTACCAAGGAAAAAGGAACAAGAAGGGTTACCTGTTGAAATTGCGGATATTATTAATCAATAAAATGCCTTTTGAGGTGTACACTGTAGATGGACCAATAACCTGCCTCGGGAGTGTGACACGATATGCCAAAAAATGGCACTGTACGGTTGGAGTGTTCTACCGGTCTGGATTCAGAAAACAGCCGAGGAGCGTAGCCACCTCCATCCAAGCCCCAGGACGCAATATCACCATCTATGGCTGCGTTTGGTAGCACAGGCAAGTCGGCACATTTGAAAACGTCAAGCCCTTCCCACCTCACCTTCCTTTCGCCTTATGCTTCATAATTGAATGGCCCGACACTAGTATCACAAAAGTTGAACGAGCTCAATCTGACAGAGATCGCCTTGAAAAGGTAGTTTGTCACGTTGTTTGAGTCGCAAAAGTGTCCCATGCTGGGGCTCACACCTCGAGCAAGGTTGGGTGAGATAATGTAACATACGCGCAAACGGATTGCGCCTGGGTTGTATACCGAAATATTATAAGCAAATGCAAAACATGTCAATAAATTCAACAATATGGAAGCGTAGGTGTGTTTTCGCCTTATATTTAACAACAGATCCGTAGGTATGTCATTGCAGATTTTAAAAATAAGTATAAATATATTATTAAAGCAGCCAATAGGATTGCGTGATTACAATTCGGCCTAGAATTTGTTAGTTTTCGCACAGGATCTGTGTACATATTTGGGATACGGTTTCCAAATATGTTATGCTTACATACAGAGTCTTTCTTGACATAATTTGTTTTCGAGTAAGCATTGGCTATGTTTCCTACTCAACTTCTGTAAGTCAGTCGGCAGTTGGCACCGGTTCTGACCGTCGGCAACTATCGGTTACCATCGGTTACCATCGGTTACTACTGGCTGGTTTCACTGAAGAAACCCGATCGTGCTTGGTGTCATCCGTCTCACGAGTCAACAACTGGCGGGCGGAGTAAGCTATGTGCTTCCTCAGATGCCATCTAGGGCTGCGGATATTGTAGGGCCTTGTGGATTGATGTTAACAGGGAGACGCGCATCTACCAACCATCATGATCCATAACGCCAATATTATGCCATCAGGTCCGAACAGAACACTAACAGCCACTGCACAACTTTGATGCACCTCGAATCACGTATTCATCCAGCCCAGATAACCTCTTTTTTTTTTTAGTGATGAAGTTCACTCTACAGAACCACCAGCACTCCCTAGCTGATCGATACGTGTGACAAGTCGTAATAAAGGTGTGACTTCCTTATATGGCCACCGTGCCTCCATCAATGCTGACTTTTTTATCCGGGCATTCCGAGCACAGCTGCTCCGATTGCAAAGAAAACACTACATTCCGATACTGTTCATGAGTTTGTGGATTTGATAATAGTTTACATGTGCCAATACACGACGGCGCGATCCATGTGCGGCGCCAACCAAGAAACGAGGACAATACATGAGTCACTGACAATCGGACAACAATCACGTACAAGCGGTACACTGATAACACGAAAGCAAAAAAAAATAAGTTACAAACGGAAGATGTCGCGGGCAGTCACAGTGATTGTAAAGGAAAATAAAAGGAAAGCTTTACTTGCCCTGAAAACTCTGCATAATTGTCCGTAGTCCAAAGCGAAGGCTCGGAGGTGGTGATCTGGATGTGCGGCCCTTTACAGGGGAAGGCTGCCAGTTGTCAAAAGTAGAGAAGCCCATTCTACTGAGTTTCTGAAAGCTGCGTGTTGGGTCTCGCTCCCGGCCGCGCCGCGCGCATGTGGAATCATAATTTGGGGTCGTTGATACGCGGGACAAAGGGACACCTGAGCGGACGTCAGATGAAAGGTCTGGGTCAACATCAGGCGTGCGTGAATGCGGCGAGTTATGTGTTGACTCTCTGAGGGGGCGCGTGGCAACGCGGGGTGCACGATC
>JBBPJS010001354.1:0-11157 GCA_038088835.1 Singerocomus rubriflavus
TGTTGCCTCTAAGGCTCAGTGCAGTTCGCAATGATGCTCCACCTGCCTGACAGTGACCTCTGCTCCACCTCTGTCACCTCTAAACCAGTCGATCTCTCTAGGGTTCCCCCCAAATATTATGATTTCACAGATGTGTTCAGCAAGAGCAAAGCATTCCAGTTTGCTCTACACCACAATTTTGATCTGAAGATCAATTTGGAGGAAGGAGAATCTTCTCCAATAGGTACTACCTATTCACTCTCCTCATCCAAGCTTGAGTCCCTCCAGACATTCCTTGACAAACATCTAGCTAATGGCTTCATCTGACCCTCTTTCTCCACCTATGCTGCTCCTGTCCTTTTCATTCACAAAAAAAACAGTTCCCTCCACCTTTGTGTAGATTTCTGTGGACTCAACAAGATCACAAAGAAGGACCACTACCCACTCCCTCACATTTCTGACCTTCTCAACACTCCTAGCTGTGCTCGTATATACACCAAACTCAATCTCTAGCATGCATACCATCTAATCTGCATTACTGATGGAGATGAGTGAAAGACTTCCTTCTGCATATGCTATGGGTCCTATGAATGGCTCATCATGCCATTTGATCTCACCAATGCCCCTGCAGCATTCCAGTGGTTCGTTAACTCAATCTTTGCAGATCTTCTCAATGTCTCTGTTATCATGTACCTCAATGACATCCTTATTTTCTCTGAGGACCATGCAAAGCATAAAGAGCATGTCCAGAAAGTCCTCCAGCACCTTTGAAAGCACAGACTTTACACCAAGCCTAAAAAGTGCAAATTCCATACTGAATCAACTGAGTACCTTGGGTACCAGTTATCTCTGTTCAGACTCACTATGTCCCCTAACAAGATAAAGGCCATTGTCGATTGGCCTAAATCTCAGAAGGTCTGAGATATTCAATCCTTCCTTGGATTCACTAACTTCTATCAGTGTTTCATTGCCAATTACTCTGGGCTGGTTGTTTTGCTCACTCATCTCACTCGTAAGGGCACATCATGGAATTTCGATGACACCTGCCATTCCACTTTCCAGCATCTTAAGGATGCTTTCACCTCCGCTCCCATCCTCACCCACTGGGTCCCCAATGCCCCACTAATCATCAAGACAGATGCCTCTGACTACGCCATCACAGATATCCTTTCCCTTCACTGCCTGGACAATGAAGTCCATCCGGTAGCATACTTCTTCCACACCCTCTCTGCTCCAGAGCTCAATTATGACATCCACAACAAGAAATTGCTTGCCATCTTTGAGTCCTTCCAGGCTTGGTGGCATTACCTTGAAGGCTCTGGAACTCCAGTTGACATAGTAATAAACCATAAGAATTTGAAGTACTTCGCTACCTCCAAACTCCTCACTCAGCATCAAGCCTGGTGGTCAGAATTCCTTTCACAGTTTAATATGGTCATCCATTTCTGTCCTGGTAAGTTAGGTGCAAAGCCCGATTCCCTCACTAGATGCTGGGACATCTATCTCAAAGAGGGGGATAGAAACTACACTCTCGTTAACCCCCAGAATTTCTGCCCTGTCTTCACCCAAAAACAACTTGCATCATCCCTCAAGGCATCATGTCTAGCAGCTCCAGTCCTTTGGGCCAGTTCACTGTTTAACATCAAGTCCCTGCACAACGACATCCTTTCCACTCTTTCCTCCAATCCCATCTTCTTCATCCACATGTCTTTTTCTGAACCCTCTAACTCTTATTGGTCATTCGACTCTGAAGGCCTCCTATGCCTCGACAATCACATCTATGTCCCTGATGCCAATGACCTTTGCCTCTGCATTCTTTGATACAAACATGATCACCCGCTTTCTGGTCATTTTGGACAAAACAAGACATTAAAGCTAATTTGCTGAAAATACACCTGGCTGGGCATCCAAACCTTCATCAAGGAGTACATTGTGTTCTGTACAACCTACACCTGAGCCAAGATACCAAGGCACAAGCCCTACAGGCTACTCAAGCAACTCCCAATTCCTAAAAAGCCATGGAACTTGATCTTCATGGACTTCATCGAACAACTACCTTCATCCTCCAGTCACACCACCATCCTCATCATCATGAACAGAATGTCCAAACAATGTATATTCATCCCCACCAATGACAAGGTAACATCTCTGGAGCTAGCTAAACTCTTCCTACTCTATGTCTTCTTGAAACATGGAGTCCCCTCTCACATCACCTCTAATCGAGGCTCAGAGTTTGTCTCCCACTTCTTCTGCTCTCTAAATAAAGCTCTCAACATCTGCCTTCACTTTACTTCTGGTTACCATTCGAAGGGTAATGGCCAAACAGAACACATAAACCAAATGTTGGAGCAGTACCTCCGAATCTACTGCAACTACCAGCAAGACAACTGGTCCGAACTCCTGCCCCTTGCAGAGTTTGTGTATAACAATGCTCTGAACACCACCACTAGTGTGTCTCCATTCTTAGCCAACAAGGGCTACCATTCCAACATTACCATCCACTCTGAGCAAGATCTCACCTCTGCCAGAGCCTAAGAATACTCCATCAACCTCGACTCCCTCCATACCTTCCTCCATGAAGAGATAGCCCTAGCCCAGCAATGCTATCAAGGTCCTGCAGACGCCAAACGAACTCTGGCATTAGACTTCAAAGTTGATGATCAGGCTTTCATTAAAGCAAAGTACTTCAGCACCATGCATCCCTCAAAGAAACTCTCTGAAAAGAGCCTCAGACCTTTTGATATCATTGCACAGGTAGGTATACTTTCTTTCACCCTCCGTCTCCCAAAGAACATAAAGTCCATACATCTGGTCTTCCATATCTCCCAATTAGAACCTGCAACTCTGAACACCATTCCCAACTGCATGCAACTTCCTCCACCTCCAGTTGAAGTTGATGGTAAGCCAGAGTATGAGATTTCTAAGATCTTAGACTTCAAAGTAGACCACCAAAGGAAAAATTGTAAACTCCTGTATCTGGTCTGCTGGTCCAGATATGAAGGAACTGATGAAGAAACCTCATGGCTGCTTGCAACAGAGTTAGACCATGCATCGGAGCTTGTTTCAGACTTCCATTTCCAATACCTGAAAAAGCCTGGACCTCACACATTTTGATGAATGAAGAATACATTCAAAGGGGCAACTAGGGAATCTCTACATCATAAATCCCTCCAGAGATGTCCTTCAACACCTCTAACCCTTCTCTGTCCTCCATCTCATTTCCCTCCTTGTTTCCCTTCTTATCCTTCTCACTGCTCTCGTTCTTGTCATTTAGGTAGACCTCCAAAATCTTGAGATCCACCAAAGTCTCTACTGCATGGACCAAGTGGTCCAATTTCCCTCTCACTGCATCCTGGTGATCATTGATCACTCTTACCAACAATTCTGTGCATTCCCACAGCTCTGACTTACCCCCCATCTCCTCCAACTGGACCTTCTTCTGCGGTTCCTTCACCTCATCTCCATCATATGCCCTCTTCTTCTTCCTCACCTCTGTCTTTGTCTCCCCTGGCCTCTCACATCAAGCCTTGACACATTGGCACTCCTTGCACAATGTGGCTTTTCCAGAACTGAGGGTGCAGTCTAACTCCCAGTTCTTGCACCTCTGGCACACTAGCATCAGCTCTGCTCACCCCTTCCCCTTGCTGAAGCTCTGCACCGCCACAACTTGCTCTGCCTATGCTCCGTTAGTGCCATCCATTCACAACAAAAAGAGTACTCACCCTTTTTTTGGCTGCTGCCTCAGCCTCTGCTCAACACCTCATATCCTCCTCCGCCCACTTTCTGGCTGCCTCCTCTGCTCTCCTCCACTCCTCTTCCTCCCTCCTTGCCTTCATGCACCACCTCTGCTCTGTGGCCTTCGCCTTCTATAGCTGGTTGTTGTCATTGGCACACTTTGCCAATTGCTCATCACTCCATGTCTTGATGTTTGTGAAGTCGGACATGGTGGTTGTTCTCTAAGGAGTTGTCCATGAATTACCCAGACTTTATACTGTGCAGGTAACATCCCACCCTGCTGGTTAATTTTTTTAGATTTCACAATCAACAAAGTCACATGATTCTTAGTGGCCTTCAAGGGTTCAGGCCTAAAAGTGGGATACTATCATATCCCGCATTTCGAGTCAACTCCAGTACCTCCATACCATCTCCATTATATCTTCAGTCCATTCTCCTCTGTCTTCTCCTATACCTACTTCATTCGGACTTGTACTTAGTAATTTTCTCTAACTCTGTTTTCTTACATTCTCCTATGTCACTCATATCTTACATTCCATTTCTTGCTTAGTTAGAACTCCAACACTGGTGCTCACTTAGGAGCACAGCTCCAAGACTGCACTCCAGCATAGTTTTACCTCCAACCCCTTCAATACATACTGTAACCCAACTCTGGACTTAGTCATCCAAGTACCTCCATATATAAACTCCATAGTTACAACTTGTACACCTCAGTTTGAATATCAACATAACCTGATACTCTCCCCACTTGTTTTCTAAGTGTATTGACCGACTTCTCCTATTACCCCCTCCGACCTCCGATCTCTGACCCTCTGTAAATTTGGAACAACTGGATCCTGTGCAAGGGTGCACCACATAAGGTGAAGCCAAGTCCCATTCAAACCCCTCAACTCCAGACCTTCGGAGTTCCCCTTGGAGCAGTATCCATTGAGAGTTTAACAGGGGTGCCCAAGCAACAAGTCAAAGTTGGCTCATTCAAGAACCTGCATCTACAGCCATACCTTTCCTGGGTCAAGGTCCAATGCCAGGTTCTTGATGACTCCTAGGGTCATGTCTTTGGTCATATTAGTGGATGACATGGTCATGACATGGTCAGACCAGACTGGAAGCCCCAGTTTCTCCCATATCTGCTTAGGCATCATGATGATTTCAGACTCTAAGTCTAGAATATATATGAGAGAATGCACTCCCACCTGTGCCTCAATGCTACGTAATGGAAGATTGTGGTGTGCCACTATCAACTCTTCCTTATTTTAGAGAATTTGATTGCCAAACTCATGTTCTATGCACTCAGGGTCATGTCCACATAGCTCATTGACCTATATAGTGTTAGTAGAGGACACTTGTACTTGTTTTACCATGGTGATGTCTCAAATTTGTTTTTGAACCTCTGAGCTGACCACTATTAGGTTCTTGACTGGTACTAGTACACTGGATCTTAACAGAGTGTTCAGAACCCATTTCAGAGCTGCCTCATCCTCTAAGGGGAAGGTATACCTATACTGTGTAGTTGGGAGAGAGGAGGGCATGTTAGCATTGGCAGATTTGGGAAATGTACTTATGCCCAATGATAGGGGGGTGGACTGCTGTGGCCCTGTTTCCAACAACCCCAGTCAAGCTTCCTGTATTGATGCATTAGGGCAACTGGACACCCTGGATGGTCCTGCTTGTGTCTGTTGCAGTTCTGGGAATACGATCTCTTCTGCAACAGATGCTGCCCTTGAATCTGGTCTGGTTCTTGATGGTACAGCCACCCCATCAAACTGCACTTTTTTACCCTTGGTTCTGGCCTCCTTCCCAGCCTGGAATGTAAACCATGTGTATGCTAAAAATTCTTGGAAGTCTGGGTTTGCCAGATTATATGAGGGGTTTACTTATGTTGTAGTGATAAAGGCAGAGGGGTCAATGTTCAGAACTGCATTACTTTCTGATCTGGACAGTGAAAGAATGCTGGTGGTCATGTGCAGTGGTATTTCGTGGATCTGGGCTGTGGAGAGTGTTGCTGCTGCTGTGGTGGTCACGACCACCCTTTCTGCCTCAACTCAGTCTATACATTCCATGATACTTCTGATTCCTAAGATCCTAGATATTCAGCTGCCATTCAGAAAGTATAGTCAGTTGTCTGGGCCTTTAATGATGTGCCTAGCCTTAAGATAATCCTGGCACTTTGTACAGAACCTTGTATAATGCCCAGATTCTGCACAGAAGGTGCAATTCTTATTAATAGAGCTCAGGTAGAGCTCAGTCTGGAGTACTTCTTGTTTGACATCTGGTGTGAATGGTTGTTACGAACTTCATCTTGGACTTGTACGAGTTATTCTTTTCCTTCTTATCTTATCTTATCTTTCTAGCATCACATGACTTGGTCATGTGACTTATCACATGATCAGTCTAGACCACTGACGTCATAGTGATGTCATGCCTGCAGGCAACCTCATGTTGAGGTCCAGGTTGTTCCAGAAGCTCCTTATCTTTCATTTCCGCTTCGTGGGAGTCTTCTCTTCATTTCCGTTTACTTCTTTTAATCTCCGTGCCTTCTCTTCCATTTGATGGCCATGAGGTGTGCTTCCTTTTCACACCTTATCTATGACATCATTTGGTCCATGCGCATCTTGTATCATATATAAAGGGACTGTCTTTGGCTGTCGTCCCTTAGCCTAATCCATTTGGTTACTCATCCTAGCTTAGGAAGTGAGGCCTAAGGATTACCCTCTACTCTATCTTTTCTCTCATCATTCCATTGGCTTTGCATAACAAGACCACTCAAGGGTGTATCGAACCAGTATAGTTCTTCAGTCATAACAATGGTGTGGTGATTGAGAGTGTAAGGGCTGATAGCCCTGCAACTGGTGGACTGGGGCTGGTTGCAAATGTCGAAGAGGTCAAGAATGGGGTGGCCAAATGAAAGGTGGACCCAGTTAGAAGGAATTTGGCAGCAGTGAAGACATCTGTGACTGGGTATGGATCTTTAGGGTGAATGTCTGGTTTGACAATGGCTAGTTAGTGTTACGAATTGTGTACGAACCTTGTACGATCCTGCACTATGACTGCGTGCTTGCACACACGAGTGCCATGACTTTATCTTTCCCTAATCACGTGACCACATCATCCCTTCACAATATCACGCCCTCACCTCTTCATGTGTATCACATTCCTGGTCTTCACCTCTTCACACTCTTCATGAACTCACACCGATCACATCTTCCATTCCCGATCACCTTCCCTTCCTTCATCTCCGCCTTACCATCTGATCGGTATGATCATCCATCAAGATTGCATCTCGATCACAAACCCTGCAAGATTCTAGATGGATCTCTACCACGATCCCCCTTTCCGATTAGTCACACATTGTGATCGATCTTCCATTCTATCTTAGACCCTGCATTCATATCTGCTCTTCATCTTCCCACTTCATATGAATGCCTAACCTTTCACTCATGGACATTACCCTTTACCCTAGTAGCCTATAGCATTAATTCCTTATACCCTAGACCCCTAGTCACAGCTTGGTCTGTGCACATTCCTGTAACCTATAAGTAGTGGGGTTATAAGTAGGGCTGTTCCCCCAGCCTAATCCACTTGTTTCCTTGTGTCCTATTCTGCCTACCAAGGTGGCCTAGTGACAACAGTACAAGTAAGGGATGGTATTCGCCTGGCCCTCTTAACTGAGCCCTGGGAGTGAGCTGTCTGGAGATAAAGCTAACCTTCACTCCTCCCCTCTATCGTTCCATCATTCATCGATCCTGACAGTACCGAACTGCCAACGTTATGGCCAGTCAGCAAGCTCATTCAAGCGCTAGTACAGAACCCAGTATCTAGAAGAACAGAAGACATTCGTTGTATCCAGCACCATACCAAGAAACTATCAAAGATCATGTGACGTAGTCTTCATTGTACCGACTACTGATGTTATACCTGTGACCTAGAGAAGCTCTCACTGCTGATAGGTCTTATCATATTAGAACAGAACTTTATAGATATTTAAGCCACGAGTAGCACAGCGTCTCTCATTGGAACATGCTTGGGGTTATCGAACATACCCTCGCATCTACGGTGACACCGCCCTCGTTCTCAAGGATAGCAACCTGGTCAACAGCTACGCGATTACCCAAGGCTCGGAACCCTCGCCCCAAGAGCCGAACACGATTATGCTACATACATTAGGTTGTAGTGTTAGGAGGAAGACAGAACCACGATGTAATAGTTCGTTGGTTATCAAGAACTTGCAAGAGTAGTCCTGGAGTTCATCCCTAGAAAATAGTCCCGACTCAGTCCTCTCCTTATTCTTGACTCCCTCATCCCTGCTGTTCAGCACCCTTTACATCCGGACGTTATCTCAAGGACTCATTGTATTGTTCCCTGGTCGTCTGCCGGGTTGGTTGGTTATGTGGTTGGGTAGATGGAACTCTTCAGTTCCGCAACAGTCAGTGTCAGATCTGCCCTTCCAGGTTGCTGGGGAAACCACTCAGGAATAGAAAGTCCTATTCTGTGATTGATATCTTGTTAGTTTTCATGAGAAGGGAGGCTATCTTGGTGAATTTGCGATGGTATTTGCCTAGCTCTTCCTGATTGTGCATTGCTTTGCCTTTGAATTTCTGGAGCAGGTACTGTAAGTTAGTGCAACAATAATGATTGTTATCTTTGCATCCAGAATATAGTTCTTTCACTGTGGTGACAAATGCATCCCAGTCCATGGCTGTAGCTTCTGTCTCAGAAAGGGTTTCCCATACTTTCACCTTATCCAGGTCTGCATACTAAAGTGCTGCCCTGATCTTTTCAGCTGCACTGATTTCAGCAGCTGTACCCAGAAAGTCTATGTTTTCTAAATAGTGTGGGAGGAGCAAAGGAGTTTTCACATTGAATTTGGGGGCATTTTGTGTTCCCCAGAGCAGCATTTGGACATAGTTAGCCATTGGAAAGGTTGTGTTTGGTGAGGGGTTAAGTGTTGAAGATGAGATTGTGTAATGGGGTGCTGGTAATGCTGGGAAAGTGTTGCTCAGGTCTGATGGATTTGAAGGACTTGGTACCAGTGTTGAGTGTGATAACAGATGAAATAGGAAGGACAATGAATTTTCTAATGAGGACCTTGAGTGGGAAGCCAATGAGAATGTCTCTGAACCCTCATTTACCTGATGAAAACTTCTGGGAGAAAATTTCAGTATGATAAGTGTTGAATCAGGGATTTCTTGAAGTGACAGTTGCTGCTCTTTTGGTGGAGATCGGAGGGACTGATGGTCAAATGCCCCTGAGATCTGGAAAAATGTGTTATCCTTTGCAATAGGATTCTGCTCTGTCAGATGAATTTGATTAAGAGTTGTGGACCTGGTGGTCATTGGCTGTTGATCTAGTGACTCTGTGGTGTTTCAGATAGGAGGTTTGGTTATCTGGCTAATGTTAGTGGCATTCTTTGGATAGTTATCCATTCATATAGGCTGTGATAATTCTGGTCTGAACTGTTCGTTACTGCTGTCCTATACAATGTGGAACAGGGATGTGTTACGCGTTGACTGGGTAGGACAGCACGTAGCCCTTGAAAGACTAGGCCGAGTCAGAAGTCAAGTGCGAAGAGAGGAGGGCGTATTGTGCGGGACTCCGTCAAGGGTTCTGCCTAGTCAATGAGACCAGGGTCAAGGGGTGCCAAGTCGTAGGACGAGGCACACAAGGTAAGGGCAAGACGTAGATTGAGACAAGACCTAGTATTAATGAAGTACAAGGGAGATGAAAGCTAAGGTATCATACTACAAGGATGGGTATAAGTACTCGTAAGGTGCCCTGGACCCTGGTTAAGGGCCGGTGTGAGACTGTATCTAAGTAACGGTAATCAGTAGCGTAAGTAGAGCTACCACGGGAGTGATAGCCAATGGTGTAAAGAGATCGTGAGAGGATACTGAAGTAAAGGTAGCCAATAGCACAGTGGGAGCTCCCATGGCTGTGGTAGCCAATGGCATAAAGGGAGCAAGAGTAAGGCCATGGTCGACCACGACCATGAGAGCATTGAAGCCCTATGAGAGGGGAAGGTCAGTGATGAGGTCGACGCTGACCTGCTAGAAGGGCTGGGTGCCGAGTGAGGGAATGGGTTGCAGTGAGGGTGCTGTGGGGTGTGTGTTGGCTTTGTTGGCCTAATAAGAGATGCAGTGGCAGACATAGTTGCGGGCAGCAGCGGCCATCCCAGGCCACCAGTAGTGTTGGGTGAGGAGTGCGAGAGTTTTCTGAAGGCCGGGGTGGCCCGCCGATTCATGGTCGTGGCAATGCTGCAAAAGAAGAGGCCGTACGTCTGGGGGAACATACAAGCGGCGTTGGTATGAAAGTAAGCTGTCATGTCATTGGAAGGACCCGAGGTGTGGGCATAGGTGGAGAGGGGTCGAGGGGTCAAGACGATTAAGGAGGTCAGTGGCAAAGGGGTCGTGCACGGTTTGGTCCTTGATGTGTGCCAAAAGATCAGCGTCGATGAGGTTGACGAAGAGAGAGGGGAGTAGGAGTGTAACCTGTTCGTTGTCGGAGTTGGGTCCGACGTGGTTGGGTCGGTGGGATAGGGCGTCTGGGGCGGCGAGAGTAGTGCCAGGAGTGTGATGGAGTTGGAAGTCGAAGTCGGCGAGGTCGAAAAGCCATCTGGCCTGCCGGCAATTGAGTTTTTGGGCCTCACGGAAGTACGTGAGGTTCTTGTGGTTGGTGAGCACGGTGGTTGAGTGTCCCGTGCCCTGTAGGTAGTGGCGCCAGATTTTCAGCGCCCAGATAATAGCGAGTTCCCTATTGTAGATGTCATAATTCCGTTCTGCCAGGAAGAATGCCTAAGAGATGTAGGAGCATGGGTGGAGTTGTCCGTCATCTCCATGTTGGGAGAGAACGGCGCCCATGGCGTGGAGGGATGCATCGGTGGCGATGATGAAGGGTTTGGAGATGTCGGGGAACGTGAGGACCAGTTTGGCAAGGAATAGCTCCTTGAGGGTGTCAAAGGTTTTCCTACAGGTGTCCGACCAATTCCACGGTTGAGTTTTCTTTGTCAAATCTATCAGAGGTCTGATGATTGTGGAGTAGTTTGGAATGAACCTGTGGTAGAAGTTAGTGAATCCCAGGAACGACCTCACTTCTTTTATGGATTGAGGTTGGGGCCACTTGGCGATACCGTCGAGTTTGACTGGGTCCATTGCGATTTGTCCAGGTTTGACGACCATGCCAAGATAGTCAACTTTAGGTTTGTTGAAGTCACATTTTTCGAGTTTAAGGTGAAGGTTGAGTTGGCACATGCATTCAAGGACTTGGCACGTTCGTTCATTGTGGGTTTCCTAATCAGGGGAGAAGATGAGCAGATCATCCATGTGTTGAGCGACCAGAGAAACACTAATACAACCCTGCCTATCTTCCATCACCATAACCCGTCGGGCGATCTGGCATCACCAACTGAATCCTTGAGCAGTCGCGGAGAGGAGAATGCTAGAACAGCGT
>JBBPJS010001355.1:0-11151 GCA_038088835.1 Singerocomus rubriflavus
CGTGAAGAGGTGAAGGAAGAGGATAGGAGATGTGATACACGTGAAGGTGTGAAGATGTGACGATGTGAAGGGAATGAGGGTGGTCACGTGATCAGGGAGAGGTCATGAGGTCGTGAGAAGTACTCGTGCAATGCAAGCATGCAGTCATAGTACTAAGTATCGTACACAATTCGTAACAGTTTTCCTTCTTTTACTAACACTTTAAATTCAATTTCATCACCTACTAATGTATTTGACAGTTCAGAGCTGGACTCTACAATCAAAACAGCTTTTGACATATCTGTTAGGGCATCTCATTCAAGCACAGCACCAGATCTCAAAAATAGTATGCTTAATTCCCTACTAAGGTGAGTAAAAGTCCAATCTATAACTTATAAACCCCCTAGCTCTCTTTCTCATCACAGTGAATTCAATGTCCCATGTTAAATCAACATAAAATACAAAAACACAAATTATCTGGTCAAGTTAAAAGCTCTTCTCGACTCAGGGGCTTGTAATACTTTCATTGACCAACATGTTGTTGAACAATACAGGTTACCAATACAACCTCTGCCCAGATCCTTAGATGCAATTGATGCAAATGATTCCAAGAATTTTCAAAGTTCCATCTCTCACTATATCATGCTCTTTATCACAATCCAAGGTCATACTGAAGCACTAGATGCTTTAGTCTCTACCCTTGATACCCATCATATTACTATAGGCTATGATTGGCTTGCTCACCACAACCCTAATATTAATTGGGTTGAAAAAACTATTTTATTCCCTAAATGCACAGCTTACTGTAATTTATACTCTCAATTTGCTCGACAAATGTGTTATATGACCATTGAAAAGCAAAAAGAACTTGAAACACAAGTTTCCAAGGCATATCATGACTTCCTAGATGTCTTTTCTGAAAAAGAGTCAGAAAGAATGCCAGAACAAAAACCTTGGGATCATGCAATAGAGTTAAAAAAAAGACTTCATACCCAAAAAAGGAAGGGTCATTCCTCTTTCAGAACAAGAACAGGAAGAAGTCTAAACTTTTCTGTCTAAAGAGTTAAAAAAAGGTTATATTTGACCTTCCAAATCTCCACAAATGGCTCCTGTATTCTTTATTCCAAAAAAGGATGGTAAAAAACGTATGGTAATGGATTATTGTTACCTTAATGAAGGCACTATTAAAAATGCCTACCCTTTACTGTTAATCTCCACTCTTATTGATCAGCTTAAAGGTGCTAATATGGTCACCACTTTGGATCTCTGTTGGGGATACAATAATGTAAGGATCAAAGAAGGTGATGAATGGAAAGGAGCATTTGTTATCTCAGAAGGTGCCTACAAACCTCTCATTATGTATTTTGGAATGACTAATTCCCTAGCAACATTCCAACAGATAATGAACGATATTTATAGAGATATATGGGCAATAGTCTTAATTTATTTAGATGATGTCAATATATTCATGAAGAAGATAACTTGTGAACAACATGAAAATATTGTTCGGGAAGTACTACAGAGATTAAGGGATAACGATTTGTATGCTAAGCCATCCAAATGTCACTTCTCCCAAAAAAAGGTGGACTTCCTAGAAATGGTTGTTTCTAAAGACAGAGTTGAAATGCAAAAAGAAAAGGTTGACACCATACTAGATTGGCCTATTCCACAAAAGCTTAAAGATGTACAATCTTTCCTGGAATTGTGCAACTACTACCATCAATTCATATAGGATTTTGCTAAGATCTCAAAATCACTTACAAGTCTCACAAAAAAGGATATAGAATTCTGCTGGGCAAAACCACAGCAAAAGGCTTTTGATAAGCTCAAACATCAGTTTACCTCTGCTTTTCTTTTTGTCTTCCCAAATACTTCGAAATCGATGTGAATTAAAGCTAACACTTTCAATCTAGCAACTGGCGCAGTCTTATCCCAGAAATGTGATGATGACTTGTGGTGTCCTTGTGCCTTTTATTCGCATTCATTTTCGAAGGAAGAACACAACTACCCCATATACGACAAGAAGTTGCTTGCCATTATTCATGCCTTAAAAGAATGGAGGCACTATTTAATAGGTTTTATTTGAAATCTGGACAGATCATAAAAACCTAGAATTCTGGAAGAAGCCTCAAGACTTGTCTGCTAGACTGGCATGATGGCATGCTACCCTTTTAGAATTCAACTATCAGATTTCATACAAACCTGGCTTGCAAAATGGTTGAGCAGATGCCTTATTCTAGCAACCTGACTATGGTAAAGCAGCAGAAAAAATCAACACCAATGTTATGGTGCTTCCACCTGCTAGTTTTGCTCACAATATCACTCTTTTCTCTTCTTTTATAGAAAAAATAAAAAACAGCACAAAATCATGCTCTAATGATATTCCCTCCTCATTTGAATATGATAGAGAATTCTTCAGATCTAAAGAAAATAAAATATTTGTCCCTACAAATCTATGAATGCAATGTATCACCTTGTGCTATGATTCTTCTATTGGGGGACATTTTGGTGAAGATCGTACTAGGCATCTAATAACCTGTTATTTTGCATGGTCTGATATCATAGGTGATATCAAGCAATATATTCATTCCTGCCAAGTTTGTGCAATCTTGAAAGGAAAGCAACACTTGTTTGAAATAAAACCTTTCCCCCTTCCAACTGCCTCTGTTCCTTGGAAGAATATTTCTATTGATTTTGTTTCTGATTTTCCAGAGTTAAACAGCAATGACTCTGTCTGTGTCATTGTCAACTGTTTCTCTAAAGAAGTTATTTTCACTCCTTGCTCTAAATCTATTTCTTCCTTTGAACTAGCTAAATTATTCAGAGATAACGTATGGTGTTCCCATGAACTTCCATCTTCTATCGTATTTGACAGAGGCCTACAGTTTATTTCTGCTTTTACTTCTGAATTTTGCAAGATGTTAAACATCTCCCAGAAAATATCCACTGCCTATCACCCTCAAATGGATGGACAGACTGAATGGACAAACCAGAAATTGCTTGCATATCTTCGAAGCTTTGTAGTAAAGAAACAAGAGCATTGGCTTGACTAAATTAAGCTAGCTCAATTTCATCATAACAACTCTCTCTCCACTGCTACAAAGTCTACCCCTTTTTTGATCACTTAAAATTATGCACTGCAACTAGGATTTGAGTCTGCTACCAGTGGATTTGGTCTTGAATGTGCAAAAGCTCATTCAGAAGTGAAAGCAGTGCTTGAAGAAACACATATGAAAATGCTTACCACATCACATGCTCCTATAACCTTTATCTCCAATGTTGGCCAACAGGTTTGGCTATCTACTGAAAATCTCACTCTTCTTTATTCTGCTAGAAAGCTTACACAGAAATGGTTGGGCTTATACAAAATCATTGAGATCTTGCTGAATGCTTTGCATTTGGACTTGCCAAAATGACTTCAGATTCATCCAGTCGTCAACATTTCTTGTGTGAAACCTTATATTGATACATTGCCTAATCAACCAGTTTTGCAACCTAATGCAATCACTATTACACAGAAAGGTGATGAGGAATATAAAGTGGACCATGTTCATGCCTCTCACATGCATAATGGTCAACTTCAATACCTGATACATTGGAGAGGTTGGGACAATTCTGATGATATTTGGGAATCAGCTATTCATTTGTGAAATGCATCTGAGGCCATTGTGGAATTTCACAGGTTGAACCCTTCCGCTCTCTGTCATATTCATCTTCAAAATGTGGATTTTGTGTCACTCTTCAGTCAATATGAAAATTTTACTGTGGTCACTAACTCTCTGACTTATCTGGAATATGAGTCTTGAGGGGGGGGAAGTGTTATGACACCATATATTCCCTTTACACTTTTACACTTTTTCTTTATCTTATCTTTTGATCTTATCTTATCTTCATCACATGACTGATCATATGATCAGGCCTAGACCAATGATGTCATGCATGCAGGTTGCCTCATAGGCACAGCCTGTTTAATCTCTATTTATAAAAGAAGCCTTCTTTTCATTTCCATTGCTTTTTTCCTTCTTTTCCATTCTAATGCCTCATGGCATTAATCTCCACTTCTTCCTTTCTATTTTTACTATCTCTTATCTATGATGTCACCTGGTCTGTGCACATTCTTATACAGTATAAATACGGGGTGTATTGCAACTAATCCCCCTCAGTCTAATCCACTTGGTTATTCACCTCCTAGTAGATTAAGACCTTAAGAATATTACTTCTTATCCTTACCCTCATCTTCTCACCCTGTTGTCTGTATGCCTTTGTGGATTTTGTGGCAAGACCCTGTATGGTGTCTGCAATACAGCAAGCCTTTGTAATTGTCCATTCAGAAGTATAGTGTTTTCCTAGGATGTGCAACAGCCCACCTCTTATTCCTGCAGTCCACCAATAGTCATTACCTCTTATTTAATACTCTATTAACCATATAGACCATTCAGCATCATTCTTTGACTGTACCTTCACATCCAAGCCCACCCCACCTATTCCACTTCTTATTTGACACTCATGCAACTCATTAAGCCACCTGTCACTACCTTCAAGCTCTATCTCCACACCCAAACCCTTCCAATTAGCCCCCCCAGCATATCCTCTGGATATCAAAGACCTAGACATCCTGCCTAGCAAAATCTACTTCCCTCTCTCCACACCACCTTAAGTCTGATACTCTATCAACCATACAAACCATCCAGCATCACTGGCTAATCTCATCTTCACATCTGAGCCCACCCCATCCATTCCTCTAACATCCAACACATCCTTAGCACAGTCAAATGCAATAAACACATACTCTCATCAGTTCCAAATAAAAAAAACAGTAGAACACCACAATCTTGATGTTCAGAAGGCCATCAGGCAAAGCACCCTGAGGGAGATGCACTGGCATTGCACAGTGCATGTTAGATTTAGAACTAAATGGGTTACCTTTCCTATCCTATGCCCTGGTACTGACCCACCATCTATATTCAGAGTTATAGGTTAGCACATGTGTGCAAGAGAAAATGATGATGAAGACTTGGACAAAATGGTAGGTAAAGAGGTAGAAGAGCCAGATGATGAAGACCAAGAAAGGGATGATCCTAGCTCAACTATATCCCTTCAACTCACTATCAGAATAAAGTCAACAATATATTATCATATGATATCCATTTCTACCCTGGTATTCACCCAGAGATCTCTGTTTCATTCTGGGATTAGTCCAGCAGTCTTGTTTAAGTCCCTTTTCATTCTGGTATTTGTCCAGAGTTTTGTTGTGGAACTGAAGAGTTCCATCTACCCAACCACAACTTAACTACCCAGCAGACAACCAGGGAACAATATGATGAGTCTGTGCAAGATAACATCCAAATAAGAGAGAGTGCTGGACAACAGAGAGGGGATTTGGATAGAAGATGGGACTGAGGCAGGGGGACTTCCTAATATGAGATCTCCTGAACTACTCTTGCAAGTCCTTGATAGCCACTAGACTATTGCACTAGGATTCTGTCTTCCTCCTAACACTATAATCTAATGTGTATAGCATAATCGTAGTTAGCTCTTGGGGCGAGGGTTCCGAGCCTTGGGTAATCGCATGACTGTTAATCAGGTTGTCATTCTTGAAAGTGAAGGTGGTGCCACCATAGATATGTGGGTCTGTTCTAGTATGTTAAACCTCAATGTATGTCCCAATGAGGAGCGCTGTGTCACTTATGGCTTAAATATCTGTAAACATTATCTCTTAATAGTATAAGACCTATATGGCAATGATAGCCTCTCGAGGTCGCAGGTATAACATCAGTACTCAGTATGATAGAGGAGTATGTCACATGATCTTTGATAGTTTTCTGAGTTTAGTTCTTGATACAATGAATGTCTTCTATACTTGCATTGGTTTTGGGTTCTGAACTAGCCGAGGTATGAGCTTGCTAGCTGGCCATAATGTTGGCAGTTCAGTGGTGCTAGGATTGGTGAACAATGGTACAATGAGGAGAGGGAAAGAGGTTTAGCTTTATCTCCAGACGTGCCTTACTCCTAGAGCTCAATAAAGAGGGCTAGGTGAATAGCTGTCCTTTACTTGAGTTAACATCACTAGGCCACCACTAAGGGCAGGATAGGAGAGGTAACAAGTGGATTAGGCTGGGGGAACAGCCTGTACTCATAACCCCTTATATACAGTTACAGGAATTGCACAGACCAAGCTGTGTCTGAAATCTAGGATATACACTATTAGTGCTATTGGCTATACTATATGAAAGGGCAGTGTTCATGAGGATAACATTAGGCATTCATATGGTGGAGAAATAGAAGAGCAGATATGAATGCAGAGAGTAAGGTAGAATGGAAGATTGATCACAAGATGTGACTGATCAAAGGGGAGATCGTGGCAGAGATCCATCTAGAATCTTGCAGGGTTCATAATTGAGATGCAATCTTGATAAATGATCATACTGATCGAAAGGAACAGCAGAGATGAAGAAGGTGAGGTGATCATGATTGGAATGGAAGAGTGATCAGTGAGGTCATGACATTGTGAAAGAAGAGGATGTGAGATGTGAAGATGTGACAGGGTGAAGGCATGAAGATGTGAAGGGAATGAGGGAGGTCACGTGATTAGGAATGAGTCATAAAGAGTACTCATGCATGTAAGCAAGCAGTCATTGTACTGTGGATTTGTACAAGTTCATACACAAATTCATAACAAGTTTTATATCTATCAGAATGGTATCTAACAAAGCAAGAAAAACAGCCAGCTGTTACATCACCTAGAAAACAGCTATACTTCTGGGTGATCTTGAACAGTGACAACTAGAGCTTGCTATGCAGACACCATGCAGGGTCTTGCCACAAAGTCCACACAGACACAGAGATAGAATGGTAGTAAAGTGTAGGGAGTAATATCCTTAAGGACTCAATCTGACTAGGAGGTAAATATCCAAGTGGATTAGATTAAGGGGGATCAGTCGCAATACTCCCCATATTTATACTACTGTACACTGTGCACAGACCAGGTGACATCATAGATAAAGTGTGAAAAAAAAGAAGTAGAGATTAATGCCTTGAGGCATCAAAATGGAAGAGAAGAAAAGAAGCAATGGAAATGAAAAGAACACTTCTTTTATAAATGAAGATTAAACAGGCTGTGCCCATGAGGCAATCTGCAGGCATGACATCATTGGTCTAGGCCTGATCATATGATCTGTCATGTGATGAAGATAAGATAAAGAAAGATAAGATCAAGAGATTAGATAAAGGAAAAGTGAAAAAGTGTAAGGGAAAAATATGATGTTATAACACCAGCTAGTACTATAGAAATGCATGAACCAAACTATCATTCCAGATCATAGACCACCCCTTTTTCTACACCAAACAAAGCCCCCCTTATGTCCTAAATATACAATACATGATTCAGACTTTACCCATGCATGAGGATGTCACACCCCTTGTTTTATTGGACAAAGAACACAACCAGACAAGAAAGAACACAAAGATATGAACCCCACATTCAATTTTCTTGCATGAGGTTGCACTCACATTCATTTTGTTTACTATACCACAGATCTGAAAGGTTTTCTAGATAGGGACTGGGACTACAACTAGTGGACACAAACAAGAGACAATAGGCTGAATGCTGGACCCACCTCTTGAAGTTATTGAACACCTGAACCACTGTCCCCATCTTCATCATAGCAGTACAAGGATCTGAATATTGGACAATAGACTAGATGCCAGACATATATTTTAAGGACATCATTTTAATGTCCAGATTGATGGCAATATCCTGCCCCACCATGCCCACCTGTCATCCACCATATTAGGCACATCATCAATGTCCTGCATGTGGTTTGGACCCAAAAGTGACATGTCCAGCACATCTCTATTACCATTCCCATCATCTGCTTGTCTAGCAGCTCCATCCTATCATCTGGATCCATTTTTGCCCACATTATGATATCCTTGAGCTCCTATTCACGCCCTATATGCAGAGACAGCATCAGATCAAGTTCAGACCTAGCAGCACCTCATTTGCACCCAGCATACACATTTAGACATCTAAAGCTGACTGGGGACAGTCAGCAGCTAAGTCCCCCACAGATGTAAGGAACCAATGTTCCTTACAGTGCATACATCCAGACATTCACATCATGTCCATGCCCCTATAGTTCAGGTCCTCAAGTAGTCCTGCATCTAGTAAATCTTTTGGTGAGTGACCCCCCTTGTTTCATTTGATTCTTTACATCATTAGACATATTTGGAGCACTGTTAAACATGTTCAGACCACTCTTAAGTATGTTCAGACCTTTTACATTTTACTCAAAAGATACTTTTACCTGTTTTATGCACTTCCCTTTATTACAATTGTCCCCAGACTGATCCCCTCTATGTCCATGGACTTCTTAGCATCCTATACATGTCCGGACCACTTTTAAGTACATCTGGACCTCTTACATTTTGCTTATTTCAATGTTTTCTACACTTTTACCTCTTTTACACATTTTATACACCCTTTTTCACCTGGTTTGTCTTCGAACCCCTTTTGTAACTGTTACATTGGTCCTTACACTACTTATATAAGTTCTGGGTGTGCCTGGACTATAAATGGGTGTACATACAATCAATATAAAAGTTTTTCTTTCACCAAAATCATGAAGAAGTCAGATCTGCACCCAGTTCTGCCATTCTCAAGTCCTAGTCATTAGTATGCACATCCAGACACTCATCTTATCCCATCCAACCACCCTGTCATTTCACACTTGAACCTACTGCCTATAGAGCTTAGGAGTAGATGTCTAGTATCACCTATTCAAGAGAATCATAAATCCAGAGTCATATCCTTCTTTTTCTTCTCTTCTTGAATCCCTTTGGGATGAGCCTATCATTCCCTTCACCCCTTTCTACTGACCTTCTTGCCACCCCAAGGAGCATTTTTGTTTTACAACATGATTACTTGCATCAGCACTTCTTATTTGTCATTGCTTAGTATTAGCCATAGATTACCACTGTATGGGGGCTGCTCTTACACTGGCTCTAGCACATGGTCCATGTGCCATCTCAGCAGTACTTATACCCATAGCTATCTTTGGTCTTACTTAGCTTTCGTCTCTCTTGTACTCCCACAAGTTGTCATATCCCATATCTCAAGTCTACTCCGATACCTCTGTACCATCTCCATTGTACCTCCGGTCCGTCTCTCCTCTGTTCTCCTATACTTACTTCGTTCGGACTTGTAGTTACTCATTTCCTTTGACTCTGTTCCTCTTACATTCTCATACGTTACTCATACCTTATATTCCATTTCTCGCTTAGTTAGAACTCCGATACCGGTGCTTGCTTAGGAGCACAGCTCCGAGGCTGCGCTCTGGCATAGTCTTACCTCCGACCCCTCTGGTACATACTGTAACCTGATTCTGGACTTAGTCATCCGAGTTCCTCCATATATAAACTCCATAGTTACAACTTGTACACTTCAGTTTGAATATCGATATAACCTGATGCTCTCCCCACTTGTCCTCTAAGTCATTGATCGACTTCTCCTAACTCCCCTCCGACCTCTGACCTCCAACCCTCAGTAAATTCAGGACAACCGGATCCTGTACAAGGGCGCATCACATAAGGTGTTATAACATCGTACATTTCCTTTACACTTTTACACTTTTTCTTTTATCTTATCTCTTGATCTTATCTTTTATCTTATCTTCATCACATGACTAGGTCAGGTGACAGATCACGTGATTGATCACATGATCAGGCCTAGACCAATGATGTCATGCCTGCAGGTTGCCTTATGAGGCACAGCCTGTTTAATCTCCATTTATAAAAGAAGCCTTCTTTTCATCTCCATTGCTTCTTTTCTTCTCTTCCATTCTGATGCCTCATGGCATTAATTCCCATCTCTTCTTTTCACACCTTATCTATGATGTCACCTGGTTCGTGCACATTGTACAGTAGTATAAATATGGGGTGTATTGCGATTGATCCCCCTCAGTCTAATCCACTTGGATATTCACCTTCTAGCTAGGTTGAGTCCTTAAGGGTACTACTCATCCACTACTCCACCATTTCTTTACTACCTCTGTGTGCTCTGTGTG
This sequence comes from Singerocomus rubriflavus, assembly GCA_038088835.1. Taxonomy (NCBI): domain Eukaryota; kingdom Fungi; phylum Basidiomycota; class Agaricomycetes; order Boletales; family Boletaceae; genus Singerocomus; species Singerocomus rubriflavus. The sequence continues at coordinate 10,044 of JBBPJS010001355.1, forward strand.
GCAAGACCCTGCACAGTGTCTGCATCACTTCAAGCCCTTGTACCTATGAAGCCAGAAGTATAGTTGTTTCCTAGGAAGTGCAACATAAGGTGAAGCCAAGTCCTATCTGAACCCCTCAACTCTGGACCTTCGGAGTTCCCCTTGGAGTAGTGTCCAAAACGAGTTTAACAGTATATTCAAACTCCCTCTTGTACTGGATTCCTACTCATGACAACCAACCCTGCTCGAGTTACTAGATCGCACACTAAAGCGATCGCCAATCCTCCACCTTCCCCCCAATTCAATCCTCTCCATGCCTTCGGCAGCAACTGCCGAGGCCTAGAGTTCATTGAACAATTTCACAGCTTCTCTGCTCGTCGAAATGCTCCCTCTGCATCCATGCGCGCCTCTCTGCAAACTCCAACTTCCCATGCGCGTATACAGAAGCTAGACGATGATGAAGAACCCCCCGCAGATCCATCATTCCATACCCCTAGCAACTGAGGCAACCCCGGGGGTCCGGACAAGCCCGGAGGAGACCTCTCTGATGGCTCCGACTTCCTGGAGGAAGACCTTAACCCCGACTCCTCTGATGATGAGGAACACATCCTGCGAGATGCATTGGCCAGCTTGGCTAGTGCTATCCAAGCTCTTGCCCATTCCTCACACAAGAAACCTGAGTCCTCGCAAAGGACCAAAGTCCGAGAACTGGACCAATTTGATGGGACGGACCCCCGTAAACTCTGGGTCTTCCTCGTCCAATGCAAGCTGAACTTCCAGGATCGCCCCAAGGCTTTCGCCTCTGACCATGCTAAGGTCACCTTCGCCCAGTCATACCTGAAGGGTATGGCTCTGGAATGGTTCAAACCGGACCTACTCCAGATAGAGGACCCCGCGCTCCATCCCTTGTGAATGGACAATTTCAGGGAGTTCGTTCTGGAGCTACAGATGAACTTCGGACCGCACGACCCTGTTGAAGATGCAGAGCACCAACTAGACCACTTGACGATGAAAGATGGTCAACGTATCAACAAGTACATCGTTGAGTTCAACAGGATTGCCTCCCAAGTCCGGGGTTACAGCGAAGATGCCCTCTGGCACCACTTCTACAACGGTCTTCCAGACCACA
>JBBPJS010001356.1:0-11146 GCA_038088835.1 Singerocomus rubriflavus
ACACTTCTCACACGGATGCCCCCACTGTGTGCCTCTCGGATGCTCGTGGTTTCCAAACCGGCAATGCCAACTCGGTCACATAATACAGACCTCCTATCGTGCTCCTGGCCGTTAGTAAAGAAAGCCCAGCAGAAATGGTGGATGTGTGGTTGCGCCAACACGATAAATGTGCCGCCGAGCCTCTATGACTGGGTCCATGCTGCTTGGTTTTGATACACATCCCGAGTGCGGCCGATGCGGCGTAGAAAAGACAGGTGGGTACGAGTAATTTGGAATACGCCGTCGGCGTCGTCTCTAAATATGGATCATTCAAATCTCCCAGGGAAGATTCGAAGAGGTCGTCATATACTTACTTTTTCCCTGTCCATCTGTTTTTCGAATTTCATGCACTGACACATCCTAGCATGTTGATCTTTCAGAGGTTCATGGCCGCCATTTTCGTTGATACCTTGCCGCTGCTCGTCCTCGTGGATGATATGGAGTGCATGCTTGGGTACCAGCTCTGGCAGGACTGGCTCACGAATAGGATGCACCCAATTCGTGCTGCACTGGCGTACCACGCCCAACGCAGCTCGCAAAAAACCCGAACAGAGACATGTGAAAGGGCAAGGAAAGTTGAAAAGCGAACAAGCCAAGTGATTCACTTGGCAAGGACGCTACTCGAAGAACTTGAATGTGGATTGTACACCAGCATGGAATGCTGTTGAGGTAAAATTGGTGATATCCTCGTACAAGCTCAATGCTAGCACCACGGTGTTGGTTATGAAAAGCTTGTGTACTTGAAGCCATGTTTGTCAAGGATTGGCATGAAGGTCGGAAATGGATGTCGCGAGGTCTGTGCACACCAGGCTTGTACTTGAGTGTCTTCATGTAAATACTATATTGCCTTGGAAGTTTATTTAATACGCCACGCGCAAGGAACATGGATCGGTGGTAGATAGGCCATGTCAACACGTGTGACGCACGCCACAAAAGGGACGCCGCTGTGGGTCTATGCAAATGGACACATTAGTCATGATGGTCGAAATAAGTACAGCCGGGACTCACCACAACGCGATCTTTGACACGTTTGAGAGGATTCCTTGTTCCCTTCCAGAGGGCGCCGTCTTGGGGACGCGTCAACAAAGGCTAGGCACCGAAATGTACCAAAAGCTTGAGAGGCGTAGTCATGGCAAAGCCTTGTCGAACAGTCTCGGAATTTTTATTTTGCCTATGCAAACGAGTATGACGCGGCTGCGTTTGAATCGGCATCCTGACGTTCGCTTGCTAAATCATGTACTGGCTAGGCAGGCTGTGGATTTAACCCTTTGGAATCCACTCGACAGACGATTGCACGAAGTTCGGATGTGGATTACTCCGTACATTTGCCTTGTCAGCGTATTCTCCCAGTGCAGTTCCTGGTTGCTAATGTCATCAACCCGGCCGACCGGAAATTGTACAGGATGGCGATCGTATTGCTGTGGGGAAAGATTTCAGTGGCACCACGGCTCGAACCAAAGCTTGAGCTGGATAGTTTCTTTTCAATTGTTCATCTCTGCCATTTTTCGTACTGCAGCTGGGGGTTGCGCAGATGAACGGCCGTTAACGCCTTCCAATTAGTTCGGCGCAAGCGACAATAAGTGCTCCACTACCATCAGGCACTGCCGCGAGACCCCGTCGGATCACCGATGTCAATAAGAATTGGTAATTATCAATTGCACTGCTATATTCAGTCGGAGATTAAATAATTCAGAAATGTTGGCCATGGCAGGCTGTATTTCGCGCTCCGACAGTCAATAGGTTAGGGTTATGGATGCGGATATCTTAATCACTGCCGCCCGCAAAAGGACTTTATCCACGACCACCAAGTCCGCCATACTCGTTCGTATCTGGCACCGGTGCCCCGCAAGGTAAGTTCGTTTCGAACCCACATCTCAATACCTCCTGTGTATGGCCTTACTTATAACTCCAAACTCCCTCATTAACAGGCAGGCGTTGTTGCTTACGCGCTCTTGGTGTTCCACCAACTGGCGTTACAATGTCTTCTTCTCCCCCACCATTCCAATTCTCAGGAACTTCTTCCCCACTGCCTGCTGTCTCGTCAGCAGGTTCATCAGCAAGTTCACCTACCCCTACACAGGATCCCGGTGACTCCGCAGCAAACGCGACGCTGTACCGTGAGTACTGCTATTTACTACAACCATTCACTTGGTTTATCCGAATTTCACACTAATTGGATCACGCGCTCTCACACCCATACTTGTCCATCTCCGTTTCCCGCCGCTGGTGCAATTGTACATCGGTTGTTGTGTGATATCACAACCCAACATAATGCGCCATACTGTTTCCGCTCTTTGGTGCGATCGACTGCGCACTAAATAACCCACCAACCTCGGGCTTGATGTTTCCTGCGTGCCCCCATGCTTGCGCCTACAGTATACACCTTTCTTGGTAAGCACCTTTGTCCCTGATCTTACGCCACTACAACAGCCTGCCACTAACCACTCCCTTCTTTCCTCATCCCTGCTCACCATGTCTTCCTCTGGATCCTCGGGGGGCTCTCTTACTGGGACCCCTCTTATGTCGATGAACGTATCATATGTGGCACTTATAGCCACCCTCGTCCTTCTCCTTTCCGTATCGTCTGCCATCGTTATTCGGAGTCTGATCCTCCGGAGACGCCACCAGCGCTTAGTCGAGGAGGCCCTCCGGACGGGGACATGGTTACCACAGCGCTTCGACTCAACAACGGGTAGGAGAAGACGAGACATTGGTCAGAAGCCAAAACTATGGGAGGCCTGGCTACATCCAAACGATGAGGACGATGGTGAGAGCGAGGAGAACGAAGAGAAGAGAAAATGGGGTGACATTATGGCAAGTCTGCGATGCCGTGCAACTGCAAAGGCATGCTCGCTTACCGTGCCATGCGTTTTTTGGCCGCATCCCAGCCTGTGTATGCCGCATATGTGAATGCTCCCACGTCAGCGTCCCAGGGGCCCGCCGCAAGTTCCGCGGAGAACTCCGCAGACCCTTTGTCACGCCCTTCACGATTCATACGACCCTTTGCCAGGAGACGATCGCCACCATCGCCACCGCTTCCCGCCTCGTCGCCAATGGCTGGTCAACCGCCCTCTACACATACTTCATCTCCGACGACAACGCCCACACCTGCAGTGCGTGTGGCGGTCCTGATTGCGATGCCCAATTCATCGCATAAGCACGTCGGCGATGAGAGTGGACCACCGGTGGTCGAGATTGGAGTCGTCGAAGCCGATGTCAGAGATCATGAGGCCGAGACATTGAGTCCCGATGGTTCATGATCGGATACTGACGTTTGGACTCATTACACAGGTTGATGTTATCACCTTTACATACTGCGTGGACTCGCGAATTACCCATTCACACAAGTACGTTATACCTTAAGCTCCATCCATGTTTGGGAAGAAAGTCCCTTGTTTTTTGTTCTTTTTCCTCTTGAGTTGGCTGTGCGGCGCGCGTATAACTACTAGACACGTTGGTGTTTTATTCTAGTGTAGGTTGTCGATACAATGCATGCGTAGCGTGGTGGGTTACCGCGATGATGAGCGATAATACATGGGGAACTTTGGCTACCATTGAGTATTTTATTTAAAATAGAACGTGTTGCACGAGGCTGCGGACGAGCGTCTCTTTCACGAGGGCGTGGGTGGCCATGTGAAGCTCGAGGTGCTCGCTCTTCTCAACGTCCTCTTTTTGGACAATCCCCGGATGGTCACTGGCCCAAAGGACTCGGGAACGAACCAATTTGAGTCTCACTCCCATAGCGCCGCACAAATGAAAATATGCCATTGGTGATGCTATTTGTCTTTATAGTCGGCTGCAATTCATATTGGAATCGGGCCTTGTGCCCGTATGCTTATTGCGGTGACGGCTCCTTGTGCACATGCTGCGCTGATGAGAACTCGGTGATTGAACCTAAAAAAAGCGAGAAAGAGCGAGATAAACGTTGAAGGGGAAAAGAGACGGACGGACCCTTGTTCCGGGTTCGCAAGCCAAAGGACGGAGTGCGCCTCTATCAGAGACAGTAGGGCCAGCGTTTTCAGGCGACTCTCCAGAGGGACGTGATCACCGCGCAGCAACACCGTTGTAGAAAGCCGGACAAGCTCGCACTGCACGGTTTGTCACCACGATGGTGTTTCGTCCTCATCTTGATGGTAGGCACTGTAGATGCGATTGTTGAGAGCCCGGTGAGGTGGGAGGGTGGAGTCAGACTGCGGCTCCGATGCAGTGCAGCGGGAGGTTCTGAATACGAGCAAGACTAAATACATACCTCTAGTGTCGTTGACTCGGACGCACAGACAGACAAGGTAGATTTGTCATCCAAATGCACTGTCCGCAGACAGTGTTTTGGCTGACATAAACACGGATTGTGGCCTCGTCATGTGATCATCACTAGGCTTTCTGATTGAATATCCACAAGGTTGTATTTTCTGCAAAACAAGACCTTACCCTCACCCCTTCTGTCCATGGTGATGGCCTTGTATATTTTAATCCGAGGATTGTGGTGCTACAACTCGTGACAATTGATGATTTGCTGTGGAAAAATCTTGGGTCCATTGAAGATCATTGTACATAATCATAAAGGAGGGGGGGGTGTTTATATGTACAACAATGTGGTTCTGCAAGCACATTGGAGGGTTATTACACTTGTTGTTTTCATATTGTCAAGGCATTTTATTGAGGATTATAATGGGCATTATTACATAGGAAATGATTTATAATACATTACAATTCGGTACCACTGGGGGCATGGGTCCAAACATTTTTCCAATACTTGTAGGCGAAAACAATTATGCCTGGCCTGGGCTCTACATAATCCTGTCAGTGGAGAATGGGTAGCTGCCAGAATATGAAGCAACCCCACACCGTTTCAAACCTTCAGGATCAATGCCCAAACAAATGTGCAATAGCTCACTTCGCTAATTCTGCAAGCTTGGCATACAAGTGTTGTGTTCCATGTAAATTTGCCAAAGTGTACAACAAGGTTCAACAAGGATTAGTTCACGTCCCATTTCATTTTGTATGAAACATTACTTGGATGCACCGTATTTTTGTCTGCATGCCCAACAAAGTGACAGGAGAAAAATCACACTCTGGGTGATGGTCTGTAAGATATAAAAAACCTTTTCACCGAGTTATTCGAATCTCCCTGGCACCCAGGAAATGTGCCCTTTTTGTTCCGTCTGATTATGCATTGCATCACCTACCCACGGTGTTCGCGAAGCTCAGGTATACATCTTGATTCGTGTCCTCGTCATCACATTGACCGATGTTCACTCTCATCATTTATGGTATTCTCTTTTCTCTGGCATATGCATCGCCTGGGGCTGCATTCAGCCGAGATGATGCTGACAATGTTTTCAGTGTTGTCACTAACCCTAACCCAACGAGACGTGGGTTTGAGTAAGAGTAAGAGAGGAGAACGAGGCCTCTTATAGGTGAGTGTGTGTAATATGCCACCAATGGGGAAGACTGAAGAGTAAGGGTGAGTTAGCCAGACATGTAAGGTCCCTACTATCTATTATCGCTGACAGCTCTCTCAAACAAAGATGCAACTTCCATTAGAATGGAGTGTACACGAACCTTGACAGCCAACCGTACCTTCTTCACTATTTATTCACTCCGGGCACCATCCAAATGCATCTTGTGTAGCGTACTTGATTCTAGCAGGATTTTGACTGGTCCCCTGTAGATAGCTGAAGGCCAGCTTGCATGTGTGCAAGGTACAGTGAATTGGATGAACGTTCTATCTGATACGACACACACACACACCTAGACCGACAGCCAGGTATTCTTTGCTAGCTCTAGAGCCAGCGCAGTGTTCCTGCTGCTTGTTGCAAGTTTTCTCTGCTAACAAAGCAGGCATTTTGAAAGATGGTACAACCTGAGGATGAACAGTGAAATGCAGGGCAAAACCCATTTGTTTTCATCATTAAATTATGACTTGATAGGGATTGTAGATGCATGCTGCTCTAAGGAGGATGATAGGCTGGCATTCTAGTGCTCCTCGGTGTATGTAACAACCGTTACTGTTCTGTGCCAGTAGTCAGGGGTGCAGTTAATAGCACGATTTCCCAGTTGTTGTAATGGAGCTCTGCTTACCGTTGTTAGTGCTGGTAGCCATTGGTTGCTCTGCAGAACCTCAAGGTTCTTGTGTTGGACGAGGTGGATTGTGTGATTCAAGCAAGTCAATGTGGTCATTTTGCTAAGATAGACCATGTGGCATCAGTGATATTCCCTCGGATTCTCACCTTGACCTAGGTCGTATTTACGGCCCATTCCTTCATTGGCAGTGATATCTGTCCAGTGCTCTGTGTGCTTGATCATTTGCGGTACTCTTCGGAGGGAGGGATTTTTTATGTTCGCACTTGAAACTTATGTAGTTGGTGGGAGAAAGCTTCTATGCATGTTGCTTCTCACAGGTGCATGGATGGATGAATTCTCCCGCTCCATTACGTGTTCAAACACCCTAGAGGCAATGGCGGTGGAGTTGAGGTGGGGTCTCCTCTGAGATCATTCACGGATCGCTGGATCTAAACCTTGAGAGATAAAAACTCCGTCTTTGACGTCTGTTTTGTACTATGGATATGAGATGGCTCAAGCAAACATTGTGGCGTTTAGAGCACGATACTGCTCTGTTTCGTTGGGCATGATGGTTCAATACCTGGATGAGTTCCTCTGGTGACATTGCAGACTTTGTGATGTTTTATGGGCATGTCCTGGTGCCCATGGTCATGTAATGGCAGCCATGAAGACCATACCTGGATGTCTACTTCAAGATCGTGGAGCCCTCGAAAAGGAAAGTGGTGTACCGCGCCCTTTTCCGTTTCGGCCGAGTAGAGACTGTAGATGTACATGGCCTGACAAATGCGTCAGAGCTGTCTGTGGATATAATCTTACATTCTGGAGATTTTTGCAAGCCTATGTAAGGCCTATGCAAGGGTTAGCAGAGACCCTGATTGGGCAAGACCTGCTAACTCGAAAGGGCAACAAAGACTGGGTGCTGCCAGTTGACAATATCCATGAACTTAATTCGAAGTTGTGGTGCAGCGAATTCAATGACACATGAATGATGGTGGGCATAGAAGAACTCTTCAACTTAGCCGTGGGAAGCCCCGACTCATAGTGCTTGCTTTAGCCCAACCAACAATTTCTCATCGAATTCAGTGCTCGCCTAGTACAAATCACCTATATGGTCCTCATAGTGTTTCACGGGTGAGTACCTCAAGACGGATGTTCGAGCACAAGGCTCCATTCCATTCTTGTATGCGTGATATATGATATTGAACATAACAAAGGATTTATCATCACTAACGAAGAAAGTATATGATGCTACTCAGATAAGGAACTGACTGTCACATTCATGCGACAAAGCCCGAGATACGCTTTGATATGAAGTCGACTGCTACGTTATCTGAGAGAGTCTGGGAGCCACGACTGCCCTTCAAATGAGTGATGAGAAGAACATCAGTTCTGTTCGGACGCTGGTGTGCCAGGTTGGGTAACGCTCTTATGCATCGTGCACCTACCTCATCCATCACTCCTGTGCAGATAATACCCGAGCATCAATACTTTAGGTGCACTCCAGCCGATTAGGTCATGGCGAGGGTAGGGTCACGCTGTGTTGAGGTATAAAAAGCCGACCAGAGGGCCATTCAGCTTCAGTCACCCTCTTGTGTAGCTCCACACACTCCTTCCTCTCGCTGCTGCTTGTCTTGAATTGCGCGATTGGTACCAAACTGGCAACATCACGTGCTGCCAAAGCGTCCAGATGGTGTCTGTTTATGTTTGTCAATGTGAGACCATAAGACTGAGTGGTGATCTGCCCCCTTTTTGTCCGATGGGTGTCTAGGGCTACGCCTTTGCTGGCGTCAATGGACCTGATCGACATTCATTCTTGTTAATGCACTCATCGGGCTTACTTGCTCATCCGTCAGTGTCCTTGGGGATGATGCCAGTTGCTCAGCTTTGAACCAGTCCGTTTACCGCTCCAGCGATCCATTCGTACATTGTTCAGTGTTTCGAGCCAAGTTTAGACTGTGTCACTTACATGTGTGGATCAGCGTATCGGTTCGATCAACGTTGGCTGTTCGACCATCAACTTCAACTAACGGTGAACTGATGAGGAAGACGGTGATTAGGCTGCTCTTTTCTGTCGTCACTCGTTTTCTGCAGCTCGGTCGCTGAGACTGACGTGATACCTGATTGAATGTCATTGTTCTGATTTATCCCACCTAGGACTGCTCGTGAGTCTTGAAAGTGAATCTAAACCTTAGGGAGATAAAGACTTTAACCTCGATGTCTGCTTTGCATTATAGGAATGAAAACCGCCCGAATGAAAGTTGTGACATTTCGATCATGTCAGACTGTTCTGTTCTGTGAAGCCCTTCGTGTCTTGACAGCTCAATACTCAGAGGATGAGTTGCTTCTGGTGATGCAGTCATGTTTCACGGGTGTATCTTGGAACCCATGCGGCCACAAAGACTGTAGTTGAATGTCTTCTGACGGCCGCTACCCTAGCACAGTAAGTCCTTGCCACTGGATTGTGCACATAGTAGAGACTCTGAACATGGTCAGCACTTGCCGCGCTATTATAGGCCATCCGTATGGGCTGAGTGGAGGTTGTAGACGTAATCCCCAAGTCACTAAGGCCAAGCCCAACGAACTCATCAGAGCTGTTATACTTTATGGTTTGATTTGCCCTGCAGAGTCGCATAAGTAGTTTATGGATCAAACTAGCGTGCGCGGGGCTGCTGGCTTGGTGAGACGGCGGCAGCATTTGCCTCCAGTAACTTGATGGATAAAGTCTTTTGTACTCACCGTTGTCATCTACTCTATATGGTTGATGATATCCGTAAAGTCGATTCGAAACTGTAGTGCGGTGGACTCGACCCATCAAAATGATTGCGTTATGAGAAGAAGCTTGGCCGTAACTCCGTGAGAAGCTTCCAAGCCATCCCCTCACGCTAGACCAACTTTTGTCCTCCTGAACCCGAGTTCGCCTAGCACAGATTACCTATATGGCTCTACAATGTTTCACGACTCAATCCACAAGATATATGTTCGAGCACAAGGCTCCATTCATGCCCGGTGCGCTCAATGTCATCACTCCAGTTTGCGTACTAAAGCTTAATGGGAATAGGATATATTGTGCTACTAAGCAGCTATTTTCAGCCGCAGGACGAGTCTCAACGACATCGTACGAGAGCAAATTGTGCCGTGAGATATGAAACCTAGAACCTGCTTCGCAGTCTCACCTGAGCGCTCTCATCACTTAACAAACAATACCGGGCCTAGCACTTTGTCGTCACCAACAAAGTCATATTAGGTGCTTAGGTAAGGGACCGACCGTCGCGATGAAACTAATATGCTTCGGTATGAAGTCGACCACTACCTCGTCTGGATGTCTGAGATCATTTAGGGTAAGTGGGCCCATACTGTCCTTCAAACGTCTGATCTGAGAAGCCTGTTCTGTGTTCTGTTCGGACACTGGTGTGATCGGTTGAATAACGTTCTTGCGGGTCGACGTATCTAGCCCACCCCATAGCAACGCACTATCACCCCTCACCGATAATGTCCGAGCATTGATTCTTTGTTCGGTGCTTTCTGACCGCTTGGGTCAAGAAGGTAGGGTCACCCTATCAAGGTATAAAAAACCAGCCAGAAAGTCATTGAACCCCAGTTCTTTTTTACTCCCTCTCGCCCGCCTGCATACACGTTCTTTCTTGCTCAAAATAACAGTCACCATGTTGACCCGTGTCTTCACACTCCTTCCTCTCGCTCTTGTCGTCGCTGCTGCTAGTGTGCGAAAGCGTGATCAATGTCAAACGGGCACCCTCACGTGCTGTCAGAGTGTCAAAACGGTGTGTTTCCTTTTCGTTTCGTCAATGTGAGATCACAGGACTGAGTCAAGATTCACTTCCCTTTCGCTCGACAGGTGTCAGAGGTTGCTCCACTGCTACAGTCGTCGGGCCTGATTGAAGTTCTTGCGGATGTCAACGCGTTCGTCGGGCTCACCTGCTCGACCGTCACTGCCATTGGTGGGGATTCTAGTAGTACTGGTTGCTCGATTTCGAAACAACCTGTCTGTTGCTCCAACGACCCATTCGTACGTATTCCGTCTCGAGTTTGGACCGCGTCGCTCACACGTATGAATCAGAACGACGGCTCAATCAACATTGGCTGTACGACCATCGACTTCCATTAGTGAATTGATGAGGGCTAGCTGGGTCGTTCTTTTCTGTTGTTCGTTTGTTGCATGCAGAAGATCTGTCACTAGGGCGTCAGTGTGATGCTTGATTGTCATGTACCCTGCTGAAATGTCATTTTTATTTTCTGATTTATCCCATCTAGAACTGTCCGCGAGTCCTGGTGTACTAGGATGGGTCCGAAGAGGGGTGATGATGTAATACCAGTCGTGGGTGGCTGTGCTCACCCACATCTCCGCTCCGCCCCGGACTGAAAGAAGTATGGACTGGGTCGACCAGGCTCTTTTTTGACCTTGTCCCACTCATGACATCCACACCGTCTCCCGCAGACAACCAGCATGAAGAACTTATCCCCGAACCGAAAGCCCCCATCCCTTGTCTGGCTCTCTGGCCTGATGGCTCCAGATTGATCGCCGTTGTCGGTTCAGGGTTGCAAATCTGGAACGTCAAGCAGAAAACCCGCGAAGGCGAGGCCATCCGGAGCGGCTTTTTCACCAACTACACCACCGTCGCTGTCTCCCCCGACGGCAAAAAATTCGCCACTGGTGGCACGTATAGGGACGGGGGACAGGTCCTCCTCTGGGACGTCAGCTCGCGGCGGATCGAGCACACGTTCGACAAGCCTGCCATCAGCCGCTGTCTCTGTGTCGTCCACTTCAATAGCGACACGCGCCTCCTCACGTATTCGTTCGAGCGGGAGTACATGTCGGACACTCTGGAGGTGAGGCGTGTCCTCGATGGGAGCAGCGTCTGCGTACTCGAACCCCGGAAGGGCAACAACCGATGCACACGCTTCTCCCCGGACGACACGCGGCTCGCGGCGTGCGGCGTCTGCATACAAATATGGGAGCTCGCCACTGGCCGACCGTCGCTCGAGATCAAGCAACGCGCGCATTCGCTCGAGTGGACCAAGGACGGTT
>JBBPJS010001357.1:0-11142 GCA_038088835.1 Singerocomus rubriflavus
CAACATTCCAGAGATAGAGGAGCCATATTCCCGAGGAAAAGTCGCCGCTTCTTCCGGTCATACTTCAAGCAATGCAACGATCGCGTACGCTGCAGCTGCAGCCGCTCCACCGACAAGTAGTGTACTCACTGCGCCCCACAGGTATCCTTTGAGTCCCTTGCCTGCTCCTGTTACCCTGGACTTGACCGCTCCAAAGACCAGAAGTACAAAACCGGTCAGAAAGCAGGAATAGATCAAGGCCACATGGGCACGAGCGAAGAAAAAGTAGGGAATGAGCGGTATAATCCCTCCAATGAGATACCCGAGTCCAATCGTAATTGCTGAACCATATAGACGACTTGTGGGAACCTCCTCTGTAGAGAAAGACGAGTTGACGAAACAATCGCTAAAGAGGTGTAGAAAAACGGACCCAAACCCTCGCCAAATTTGAGCAGAAAGGGAACTAAACCCACGTCGGATTTCCATCTGAGAGACTGAGTTTCTTCGTCTGAGGATGTCAAACCATTATCATCCACGGCGGTATTATGTCCGACGTCACGCAGACATTTCATTACAGCTCTTGAGGTGCGTTCATCAACGCCGACCGGGCTGAGAATAGAGTAGACTTCTCTTTCTATTTCCCCATCGCAAGTGTGGAGTACCCTTGACGATGTTTGGCGCTTCAAGAAGCGATAGTGGTCTCTTTCGGCCTGGGAGGCAAGGAATCCACCGATTCCCATAGAAATAGCGCCTGCGATAAGTTCTGCAATCCCCCCGAGGACCACTAGCTTGGACTCTCCGAGCGACGACAAACCAGCCGTTAATGCAAAAGGGACGGTCAACCCGTCTGAGAGACCAATGACTCTAAAAGTGAGTGTATGAATGACGGGGAAAACACTAGTATAAGAGGGAGCAGACTTACACATCACGAACAATGTCAGGATTAACAAGGGTGCGGTTATCCTCGCTTTTGAGCTCCTTGCAACAGACGCCACCCTCTCGTCCATGTCTATCACACTTGGCGGGAAGAGGGACGTCTCCATTGGAGGAATCCAAAGTCCAGACGGGTGGTCTGGATCGAACGTTTGCGTCCTTGTGTGGAGGCAAGGGGACAACTACGGAGCCGTTGGCTTCTGGGGACATTTGAGATAGGACGGAGGACGGCGACCTGAGTCTTAAAGCCAAGGCGTATATTTATATAGACGATGATGTGAGCTTGCTGAATTTGGCAAGTCGTCGTAAGCGGGGGAAAGAGAGAACCTTTTACATGCCCACCGGACTCGGGCCAATCAGCGCGCGGTGATTTGAAGAACAAGCCGATCTCATCACATGGAAGCAGTGCCCCTTCTTAGCTCCTTACCACGACTCATGAATGTACTACAACATCTTAGACTCCGGGGTGCTGGCGTGTACGCCCCGGATTCTGGACGATACCTCCGCTGCAAAGACTACGCCACTGACGGTACTACCCGTGGGAGTCGCTGATACCAGGGGCATGCAACGTTGATGGTGACAGGTACTTGCTACGAAGTTCGCGCCAGCTGATTGATGAGGAGAACATCTTAATCCACACCAGGCTTGAATCAAGCGACCACAACAAACGCAGCTGAGCCCTTGACGTTTTCGTGAACCATGTTAGCGAGACCACTGTCGTAGAATATCTCCAAGTCACCATAATACAATGAATGCGATTGGCCCGCATGGCCTAACATCACGTCCAACTATCGGCGAGTGGCTATGCGAAACACCGTTTGACGAGTCCTAACCCCAATTTTGGGGTTACAGAGCAGTTCTTTTTTCCCCTCTTCAGATGAGGTTATTCTTCGGACCGGAGCCTCCACCGAGCACACAAACCACTTCTTATCGACTATCCCTTACCACTCTCGCTTTCCGTCTGCAATCACCTTGCTAAATGATGCTCAAAACAACGAGGAATCACACGTTCATTTCCGTCAGATTGTGTGCTGCCTACCGGATCTCTCCTTGCAAATGACTGAGGATCGCATCTTTCCAGCATAAATCCGCATGGAAATGAAGGTGTGGAATGTATGTTGGCCCGTTGGGGTTTGCTGCTAATTCTGGTCGATAAGAAGCCTCCCTGCCCCCCTCATCCATTCTGAGATCGATGACCGGGAGTCCCACTCCCTGTTTGTTAGGCGTTTCCGTCGGTCGCCGTCACCAACAGCTCTATGATTCAGTGTGCTAATGTATTCCCCCTGGGTACGTCTGCCATAGTTGGGAAATCCCTGAATAACCCAAGAATGGCAGCGGTCAGCCTCCCGATTCGAAACCGCCCGCCCATCCCTGCGTACATTGTATACAATTTAGATTTTGGGAGAAGGGTGACTGTTGGGTGCAGCAAACGGGTTAACAGCCTAGGTCGTCCTCCATACATAAACACCGTTCTATCGTGCTTCGCGTGCTGAAGCACCACTGTGAGCGGCGTTAATTATGACCCAACAAGTACTCACTTTAGGAGTGAAGAATTTGGGTAGTTTGCTCAATAAGCAGGAGCTATATTATTTAATGATATAGTCAATGTGCCTCACGTCTGGCATGTATTTACTTACGATACTCAATATTTTTAGACTAAAATGCTCAAATCTATGTGTCGCATGCTTTCAGGTAAGTGTCAACTATCCTCCCATTCGTGTCTGAGGTGATTCTGAAGGATTCCAGGTAACTTGGAGTGTATCGAAAGACTAACTACCAATCTTAATCATCTCGAGACTAGAAATCCCTCCGGAAATGTAGGTCAAAATGTAAGTCAACGTAATGTAGAGAGGGGCGGGTCTCAGCTCAGACTATCTAGTTGCAAATCTTGTCGTCCCAATGAGACACGAACGGTCTTAATAAAAGAAAAGGAAGAAGAAAATCTCTATGAAAAAGGCGTCATGGTCATGTTCAGTGCTACCACTAGTACAAACTATCCATGGCGCGCCCTCACGCTCTCACCCCCTTATGCAGACACTTCACTACACGAGGATGTTTCAGAGCGAATCGGTCCTAACCAACAAATACATATGTAACTTCAAGATCATCGTCTATCTGCCTCAGATTCATCTGTGCCTGTGATGAGATGAGGCCATACAGTATGCATCATAAACTATTGGATGATGCTCGGGGTCGGTGCCAATGGTAACATCAACACCCCCGTGCGGTCTAGGTTCATTGAAACCGTGGCGATCAGCAACTGAAGTATCCCTTACCAAGGTATGTCTCATCTTAAGCTCTCAAACTCCAACATAGACTGCCTACTATAAGTTGACGAGTCTGAATTTCGTAGTGTGAATGTCACTTCTCTTCTGAGCTTGAATTTTTCAGAATGAACACTGCCGTTGGCACAGGCCTTATTGGCATTGTTTGCTGGTTCGTCATGGTTATCGTTCCGGTGTAGTTCTCCAGAACTACTACACAACATACAACTCGATATAAGGATACTTGACGTCGTTCGGATCGGTACGTCCAATGTTGGGGTATTTCGTGTTTTACTGCTAAGACTCTTACAGAAACAAGAATACGAGCTAGGTTGTTACTTGAGGGAGACATATCTCGACCCAATATCACCATCTTATATCCAAGACATCAAGACAGACGTCGCTGATATCGATCAATTGTTTGTTCGTGCAGACGCTGGAGGAGGGAATGCCATACTTGATTCCACTTATGTCCTACTCCAAAGTCTTTACCCACCGACGCCGGCATCAAACTTAACACTCACTAACGGGCATGTCGTCCAAGCTCTCCTGGGAGAGTACCAATATATCCCGGTGAAATCTCTTGAGTTTTCGCAGGCTCTTTCTTACCAGTTGGATGGATTTTAATGTGAGTATTTAAGAGTTGGTTACTTTGTACGACTGTCTAACTGTTCAAAGTATTTCCAACTCCACCTGGGTCGTGTAAATAGGGGCACTGTACTCAATGACAGCTGTGCAAGCCACCTTCTTCCTTCAAGCCGTTCAACTCTACCTCAATGGCATTAATAATGACTCCAATGACATTGTAGGGCATCCACTCCTTTACTGGTTCTGTGCTGATTTGGTGAGAAGTAGAATGTGAGTGATAGTGAATGATGCTACGTCTCAAGCGTTGAAACAAAGATCTATGATTACCTGAACGTTCAGTATACTCACAATGCAATATTTCATAACTTATTCCCCAGGACTTATGTTGCAGCAAGCCCGCCACTTCGCTAATATTCACGAACAAGATGTCTTTACGAGTGTTGTCCTGGACAAAATTGGCCAGCGCAAGTGATTCGATTGTGTTTTGTCAGAGCCCAACCAACGGTCGATAGTGGCTATCCGGTCTCTTCGGGCCTCACCTAACAACAAAGTCAAGCTCACATTGACAGAGCTTGATTACAAGCCCCTCATCAGTCTGTTCAATGTCACCAAGGCTACGGAGATTAACCCTGAGATATTTGGAATCAGTGAGGAAGTGGTTGCTGATTCTTCTGTGGTGTCCTCATGCAAGTATAAAACAGCCAACTATGCCTCCGCTGTTACTTTTCGGATTGTAGACGATTATTTAGTTTTGTTGAAGTTCGAGAATGGGATGAGTGACAAAACATTCAAGCCTTTAAAAATGTCTGGCCAGCACAATCTGACCCTCCCTCAGGTAATTAGTGCTCTTGACGTAAGTCTCATTCTCTGCATCTGACTACCTCACGTTGCAACTCGTTTTCTCAGTGGACTACTGTCGACTCCACCATTAACTGGTTTTTCGCCTGCAATCAGACTATCCTCCGTGGATGTTTCGTTTACGACTTCAGCGCTGATCCATTCCCTCCACCCCACCGGGGCGCCTCCTTCTGGATAAGTTGCGCAATAGACAGCCACGGTGTGGCTCCAGAATTGCTAAGACCCCTTCTTGTTGAATAGGAACCTACATACATTCCATCCCTCCGTGTATGTCGTGTAAACTACTCGAAAAGTTACGTCACACCCCCTTGTACAATCATTACAGAACAGGCAATCTGGCCCTGCTGAGCCAATCTCTAATTTTGACAGTGCGAGGGAACCGTTACTGTGAGCCTATGCAGACCAACGCACCACAATGCACTCCGATCCAGAGATCTGTTGTACGAAAATATGACATCTTGCTACGTGTCGCAAGGTTGATGAATCTTCACCACCAGAAAGATGCCTGCACACTATTCTGAGTCCTCGGATGGCCTCTAGTCCACATTTTTGGTCAGCAGAGACCAGTTGGTTATTCGGAGTGAAGAAAGTTCTTGGTGTAGAAATTAGGACTTGATTGAGATGATGCAAGTGCACAACTATAGAGATCTCAGTTGTTGCATGGTGTAACAGACTAAGTATATTCACCTATAGAGATATGAACTATGTACAAGTTAGTTCAAGGTGTAACTAATAAAGTAAATGTCTGTAGCTCACCTCAGTCATTGCACAGTGTAACAGACTGAGGTGCTTGAATGTGAAATACACGTCTTATATATGAACTAGACTGAATACTATCCAAAAGGGAATACAAGGAGCTGGTAGAGCTCCAGACACAGGAATAAGGAAAACTGTAACTATGCGAGAGAGGCTATGAGATTGTCCATATGGTTTATGGGTGCGAGGAATGGTGGCGCGACGAGCCATATGTGCACCGGTGTTTAGTCGAGCCGGTCGCTGTCCGGGCTGTGCGCGCGCTTGTTATTCCAACACTCGGTGCGACACATTTTCGCGGAGCAGCGGTCTAAACTCAGTACTCAGCCTCGAAAACCCCTTACGTCGTTCGGTCTCATCTTGGAAGCGCACAACCTAGGGACAGATGATACATTAGATGACCCACAATCTCTTCAACTCCGCAATAACAACGACATGAAATGCCATGGCACGTTTCCCCTATTTACTTAAATCCGTTGGGCAAACTTGAAGGAATCGGCATACAATATGTCACAGCGCAGAGTCGAACATTGCATACTGCACGAGCGCAAATTCGGGCAGTGAAGCGTTCATAACGTGGGAGGACAGACAAGTTTAATTCTACATCTTGATGAGACGGTGTTTCAGATCAAAGATGCCTTCAACTACAATGTCTAATATCGCGACCGAACGACACCAACGAACCGACTCCTGCACCTTGACACACACAAGTACCTGTCGCGTCCCCCCGTTCGACCGAGCCGACCGAGCAAAACACTCAGACCCATGTGGATGTGACACTCTGATCAACCGATTCCAAAGACGCCGTCCCGACAGGCTCCGTTCACTGCTGTGCGTTTTTGAAATTTGACCAACTCGGTTGCAGGACCGCGTCGCATTTTACACACACTTCCGCCGTTTTGACCAAGTCCCTCTGCACTTGGCTCCGTCTCACAGATTTAATACCCAACTGTCAGAGTGGGGTACACGAGATGATCGATTGTGTGCAAGTTGTTATCGTCGATGCCAGCGGGGACATGATGGGAGAACTTATCCGGAAGCTCATCGAGATCTGGTATCAGGTTTACGACGTTGGCGACAAGGACCAGCCTTACAACACCCTCAAGGGCCCTACGAGGCTGTGGGTGAATTGAAGCTGTACCCGGGGGTTGCGTACGATTTCGTTCAGAGCCTAGTAGAGGACGAGAATGCTTCCTACGCCGCTAGTCAATCTTTTTTAATTTTAACTTTTCAACCACATCTCCTGGGATAATCTACATGGACAAGCTGGCAAGTGTGCACGTATCGTCATCGACCACTGATACAACTGATGGTAATTCATTGAAGCAATTTCGCGGAATACAACACCTGGAAAATAACAATTAAATTTAGGTATTTGTGGATCCAGCTAAGCTTCGATCTCAGCAACCGTCAATCATTATTACAAAGAACAATGCATGGGACTACCAGCACAAAACTAGATATGATGTCTCAAGAACGAAGAGATGCCCAGACTGCTGCAGAGGAAAAAGAAAGTTGATGACATCGCCGACGGAGTGCAAGTGCCCAGTGGATCAACACCGCAAGTACCGACGCCAAAATATACGGGTAACGAGTTGCTCGCACATCGTTTTGTTAATTAAAAGTTCTCTATTTGACAAGAAACCCACGGAGAAAACAATGCTATCAGAGACTCGGCACTGAAACCTGCCAAAAGAACGCACCCTTGCCGAAGAAAAACCTAGTTCCACTAGCGCTGGGGCTCGAGTACTTGTTACACATCTGGTGAAGCTGCTTGGACAACACTGCAGGTCCACAGAAAAACTGCGCAGGAGCATATATAGGGTCAGGATGAGGTATTACGGATGTGCATGTGTACGTACCACGCCTACATCCGTTTCAGGATGCTTGTCAGCGAGGGATGTGAACACTTTATCCCAGTTCGGCCGCCCGAAATGAGTTGGGGCGCGCAATGACGTGATAGCGTCTTTTTGTGCACCGACGTCTTGGACCTATATAACACATGCGGGTTAGCGATCTAAGTTCAGTTGGCAAATCATGAGCAGAAGATACGAAGAACGCACGATGATATTGTTCATGTCATCTTCCTTGATTTTGGCCGTGAGATAGATGTTAATCTCGATTCGGTTCTGAGTGTCTTGTTCTTCAATGGCTTGCAAGAGGGAGTGGAACCATTCTGCGCTTCCAAAGTCACGGATAACCCAAGTAAAGTAAACCTTGGAGAGGCGTGTCGGCTTCGAGTTGTTCATGTTGTTCATGCGGTACCAAATGGATTTTAATATACTGTGATAAATTGGTGTCATCCGTAACCCTCCAAGCAGTCGTAACTCACGAGGCGAACGGCGTAACCCCAATACCAGCACCAACGAGTAGGACCGTCTCATAGTTCAAAAAATCCTCCGAAGCGCTGCCAAATGGACCATCGACCATGATGCGCGGAAGCGTCCGGTTAAGGGGTGGGTTCGTGTTAGTGCCTACCACCACACCGCCAGAGGCATTTACTTCCTTCTCCTTCTTGGAATCAAAATCACAACCGAGGGCCTTGGCGAGTGCCGTAGTAAAGTCGCCAACTACGCGAATATGAACCGAGATGTAATCTTCCTCTGGCGCACTATAAGAACTTCAGAAGAGCTAAACGAGCGCAGGTGAGAAATTTCATGCCTTGTAAGAGTGAAAGGATGCCATTGGAAATACGAAATTTCTGGGCAGCAAATGAAAATGTACTGTCCAGCGCGCGTCGTTATCTTCTCCTTCTTGATCTGGACTTCCACGACCTTTGAAGGGTGTTGGATGACTTTGGAGACGTATGTCTTGTGACGAGACCGAATTTCGCGTAGGACACGCTCGTAGGTCCAAATAGCACCACCAACAAGCCAATAACGCTGTACATGAGTTATGAGAAGTAGTTCTCTGAGGCAGACACTGAACTCACCCAGAAAACACCGACAGAATTGGATGAACAAAATGGTTGCCTGTCAGGCTTGATCATGCACCACAGACCGTGGAATTGCCATGCCAAGAAGAAGAAGAAGAAGAGGTGATGTGTATACCAGAATCTCTCGAAGTTGGCACGTCGGCGTTTCTCCATGGCAAACCAGACCATGATTGCAAGACAAACAGTCATGATCCATCCAGTTGCACCGGGGCCAGTAGCAAAGTTCGCTCGCAAAAAGACCAGGACGCGTTGACCAGTAGTCTTGGCATTGGGGTCAAGCATAGCGAGCTCTTGGAAGTTTCGCATGTGAGCGGCGATGTGAATGACTGTGAAGATGACCATGGACCATGCTGTCGCTTTGTGGAAGGTGATATTTTTGTCGAATGGGATGAACTGATTCAATGGGGTCCGTCGAAGGAGCGAAATAAAGTTGCGACAGACTGGTAGAAGGATGAAGATGACATCTGTGTGTAGTACAAGAGCGGCGGAACGGGCGATAGCTATAAATATATTTTTGTTAGATTATTGTTCGTCTTAGGTAAGCTGCAGGGAACACTGACGATAAGTGATACCAAAGGTGGCACGAGCGGTCGTTAGGTCGTCACTTAGTTGGTAGTTCATGAAACCAAAGGCAATGACCAGACAGTGGAAGAATATCCAGGAGAAGAAGAACAATCGTTTCCCCCCTTCATTGATCATCCATAGGTCGAATCGTTGACCAAGGGTGCGAGGTTTCTGCGGACTCTTTGGAGCACTTCCGTTAATCCATGTCTGCTGGATACCTTGGAGCCTGTCACGCTCCGACCTGTTCCTATGGAGAGTTGTCTCGATGGATGCGCCAAGGTGATTGTAATCTGCCTTGGGGTCGGTGAAAGGGTCTTGATCAACGAAAGGATTGCGGTCTCTGAAATCAAAGCCAGAGAATCGTTTTATGGACATATTGAGGTCGAGGACACGTCCAGCGGTAGTCAGGAATGAAAAAACAGGGCCTGCCTGAGAGGGAGCTGAAGGAAAGCTGAAGGGGATGGGCTGGTTACCATCTCATTTTAAGCAGATAACTTTGTCTCCTCAGCAAGTATCACATGGAACTTCCCGTGCCATCCACCCCTTGTACCTCTGCGACCAGTGCAGCGCTAGGGGTGTGTCCAATTCAAAGGGCTGATTGATTCGTGGGTAGTATCAGTACAGGATAAAAGATGCGACACAGGTCACCGCCAAACGAACACAGCTTAGACTCGCGGTAATCTGACTGACTGAGCGGTCACGGTGCAGTTGATCGGTAGTTGGGATAGCAGCAATAGTCCCTCCCACTGCCGTTCTCCTGACCATTGTGAACGCATCCCTATCGTGGCAACATGTTTGCGACTGCATCTAGTGGTCCCCGGTCTCTTGTTGGAGCCCATTTGGAGCCCACAATGTCCGCCGTGCTTCGTGTGCTCTTTGTTGTCGGTGCCATTTTCTGTCAGACATGCCAACCGTCGTCACGGACGCGACTTTCACACGCCATACAATCAGGACTCACAGTTTTGCAGGTGCAGCGCGTTGCCTTTGCTCCCACCCAGTCCAACGACCATCACACCTATTCTTATAGATTGCCGAGGTATCCAAACAACGCTCCAACACCCGATTTTCTGACCAATGAATGCAGGGGATTATCATGCCATTCCCAGTACTTGCCGTTGTCTTAACAATATAACTCACGCTACTGACACGGAGCTGTGTTGCTGTGTACCATCAGCAAAGGTGACTGAAATACCTCTATAAAACCGGGAGTAAGATGGGAAGTCAGCCAGTCACCAAGGAGGTGACGATAAACTTGACTCCATATATTTCGGTGACATTTCTTGGTAGTCATGTTATCATATCTAAGGTGCAACCCTACCTCGCCTCTGCCTCGGGTCAGAGGGACTTCGTTCCATTCACGATTTGAAACATAACTACCCCCGTTTTTAAAAGATTTAAAGTCTCACACCATAATGCCACTCACCATAATACTGGGTCAAACCGTTCAATTGAGATGAACCATTGAACAACTATGACGACCGAGAGTAACTGCGGGTATGGAACAAAAACATCAGTAATTAATATAACGTTACTAAGTACGGCGAGCTAGTATTGTTAAGGGTTTGTGAAGATAACAAATCTGTCCACAGAATCAGGGTGTTGGACAGTGGTAGAAATGGTCATACGCAAAGTTGTGTATCTCCTTACTTACCGGACGAGATATGCATATAATTTCAAGATGTCAGGCGTCTCCATTCCAACCGAAGCTCCCGACAGAGGAGGTGAAACCCTTTGATAATCAGATTAAAGTGGCACGTACATAGACTCACGTGTTGACTAGTTGATCAATAATATTCTGTTAGCTACCGCCACCAGACGCCACGCCTGTCCGTCATCAATGGTCTGGCTGGGTTGAAGCATTTCTCATATTGCATGTGGCTTTGATTAATATTCTCGTCAGACGATACTAATCACCGAACCTGACTTCACAGAAATCGTCACGCATATGCATGCCAGGTATGGACCGGACTAGAATAAGTTGGAGCTGAAACAGAGTACCTGCGAAAAGATTAATTGTTATATATAGGCACGCGGTGCAACTGAGACACGGCCCCAGATCGATCCGGGAGGCGGCGCGAATAGCTGTGCCAATGTAGGACACACCTCTCACGGTGAGAATGTTGAAGACCTAATAATGGCGCTCGACGAACAGGGATGTAAGTTGGATGTACAAAACCGGTCGAGCATTAGCATGAGAGGTGTCGAGGGCCACGTAAAGGTCTAGAGAGCTGGCAGAAGTGATGAACGGCGCCAGCGCCAAACACGGTG
>JBBPJS010001358.1:0-11140 GCA_038088835.1 Singerocomus rubriflavus
TGTACTATCTTCGTTTTTTTTGTTATCTTATCTTATCTTTCAGCATCACATGACTAGGTCACATGACTTGTCACCTAATCAATCACATGATTGGTCTAGACCTATGATGTCATCCATGATGTCATGCCTGCAGGAAACCTCATGTTGAGGTCCAGACCCTTATCTTTTCATTTCCATTTGCTTCTCTTCTATTCTTTTAATTCCCATCTCTTCTCTTCCATTTGATGGATATGAGGTGTGCTTCCTTTTCACACCTTATCTATGACATCACTTGGTCCATGCATGGTATCATGTAGTATATAAAGAGACTGTCTTTGGCTGTTATCCCTCAGCCTAATCCATTTGGATACTCGTCCTCTAGTGGGAAGTGAGTCCTAAGGATTACCCTCCTACTATTCCCTTTATCATCATCCCATCAAATCATCATACAAGACCACTCGAGGGATCATTCCTTAGAGTATAGTTCCATTTCATATCATATATTCAGATGGCTATAGCATGTAGATGCATTCATTGTCTTGTAACTCACCATTCAAGTATGCTCCTTTGATGTCTATTTGATGGAGCTTGTTGAGCAATCAGAGAAACACTATACACAACCCTGCCTATCTTCCATCACCATAATCTGTCAGGCGATCTGGCATCAATAACTAAATCCTTAAGAATGTCCAGAAGAGAGAATGCTGAACAGCAGAGAGGGTTTGGAAATGAGAAGAGGATGACCTTCATACTCCTTGATGAACTATTGCATCACCAGTACTGCAACAGACTATTGCACCATGCATGCTTCCTCCTAATACTACAATCTAAGAATGCAGCATAATTGTAGATGAGCCTTGGGGCGAGGATTCTGGCTCTTGAGTGATCACATGGCTATCTGTTGCGGAACCAACGAGTTATGCTACACTGCCAAACAACCCAACCAACTCAGTGGACAACCAGAGATCTTGGTATAGGGCTTTAACCATAGATGTCGAATAAAGGGATGATAACTAGAACAGTTGATAGGTCTGCAGATAAAGGAAAGGACTGTGCATCGGGGGATCTTCTGTATCTAGAACTCCAGGACTACTCTTGCAAGTCCTTGATAGCAATCGTACTCTTGCAACGATGCTCTGTCTTCCTCCTAATACCTAACCCCTAACGGAAAAGGCATAATTGTGTTCAGCTCTTGGGGCAAGGATTCCGAGCCTTGAGTGATCATGTAGCTATTACCAGGTTGCAACCCTTGAGAACGAAGGCGGTGTCACCATAGATCCATGGTATGTTCAATAACCCAATGGATGTTCCAATGAGAGACACAATGCTACTTGTGGCTTAAATATCTAGAGTCTGGTTCTGAATATGATAAGACCTATCAGCAGTGGTAGCTTCTCTAGGTCGCAGGTATAACATCAGTAGTCGGTACAATGGAGACTACGTCACATAATCTTTGATAGTTTGGGGGTTCTTGGTACAATGAATGGGTTCCGTACTTGCATTGGTTCTGTGACTTGAACTAGCTGAGGTATGAGTTGGCTCTCTGGCCAAAGTTGGCAGTTTGGTACTGAGAGGGATTAATGATGAATCGATGAGGGGAGGAGTGGAGGATTAGCTTTATCTCCAGACGGCTCACTCCTGAGGCTCAGTTAAGAGGGCTAGGCGAATACCATCCCTTACTTGTACTGTTGTCACTAGGCCACCTTGATAGGCAGGGTAGGATGTGAGGAAACAAGTGGATTAGGCTGGGAGAACAGCCTGTACTCATAACCCCTTATATACGTTACAGGAAAGTGCACAGACCAAGCTGTGACTGGGTCTAGGATATAATGGTATTAATGCTATAGGACGATAAGGTAAAGGGTAATGTCCATGAGGGAAAGGTTAAGCATCTCATATAAAGAAATGGAAGAAGCAGATATGAAGATGCAGGGTTTAATGTAAAGGGAAGATCGATCACAAGGTGTGACTGATTGGAAAGGTAGATCATGGCAGAGATCCATCTAGGATCTTGCAGGATTCGTGATCGAGATGCAATCTTGATGAGTGATTGTACCGATCAAAGGGTAAGAGTGGAGATGAAGGAAGGAGGATCAAGATCGTAATGGAAGATGTGATTAGTGATGTTGTGACATGTAAAGGGAGAGAGGGTGATGATGTGAAGATGTGACAGGGTGAAGAGGTGAAGATGTGAAGGGATGGAAGTGGTCACATGATCAGGGAAGGTCATGAGAAGTACTCGTGCGATGCATGCATGCAGTCATAGTACTAAGTATCATACACAATTCGTAACACTATCTCTAGGTTGCCATCCTTGAAAGCTGGTCAGGGATGCCACCCCATCTCAGGGTCTTCACACAGTTACTCAACAAGATCATCTCCAAGCCCGCAGGCAAGAAGGAATAACTATAAATACCAAACGTCAATATGATAAGGGAAGCCAGCAGCATATGCCTATGCAACCCACAGGTATAACATCTGCTTGACTAGAAGAGCATTTTGCATCACATGGGTTTACTACATTGGTTAGTGCCCTCACAAAGATGGGCAATACTTCACAAAGAACATAGGTTTTGAGTTGTCTTTGACCATGACATCATCTTAACTGGGTCTTGAGCTTGCATGACCACACAGAGATAAATAGAGTGGAGGAGGATAGTGGACCACATCCAGGCAATGCCTTACTTCCAGGCAGTCCAAAGATCAGGTGGGTGAATAGCTACCTCTTTACTTGCTGTTTCTTAAACATCACCAGGCCACCAGTGAAGGCAGAGTGGGAGAGGTGAACAAGTGGATTTGGCTGAGGGACAACAGCCCTTGCACAACCCCTTATATACAGTATATAAGAGTGCACAGACCAAGCTGTGACTTGGGTCTAGGGTATAATGCTATTAATGCTATTGGTAGATAAGGTATCAAGTAAAAGTCCATGAGGAAAAGGTTAGGCATTCATCTAGAGAGAAATGGAAGAGCTAAGATGAATGCAGGGCTTACTAGTAAAATGGAAGATCAATTACAAAATGTGAAAGATCAAAGGAGGGATTATGGCAGAGATCATCAAGATCCTGCAGAGTCATGATTGAGATTGATATCTTGATAAGAGATCATACCAATTGGATGGTAAGGGTGGAAATGAGGAAGGTGAGGATGTGAGAGGATCTAAGATGATCAGTGTGAGTTCGTGAATGTTGTGAAGAGATGAAGAGAGTGGAGATGTAATGCATGTGATGAGTGAAGGCATGAAGGTGTGAAGGAATGGAGTAGTCATGTGATTAGGGAAAGAGAAGTCATGTGACTTGCAGGTCATGTGATTGTGCCCAATGCTAACACAGAGTATGCTGGAAGAGTCATGCATGCACTTGCTAACACAAAGTACAAGTGATGCATATGATGTCATAATAGAGCTTGAGGTCTAGATAAGCAGCGAGCATGAGAATGGTCTGAATGGAAGTAAGCTTGGCAACAAAGGCATATGTGTTGAAATAGTCGACCTTAGATATCTGTAAAAAGCCTTGTGTGACCAGGCATGCTTTGTGACATATGACATTTCCAGCAGCATCTTTTTTTGCTTGGAAAACCCACTTAGAACTAACTATGTTTGCCCTAGCAGGTGAATTGATGAGATCCCAAGTGCCAGCCTTGTGGAGTGTGGTGAGCTTCTCATTGATGCCTTGCTCCCACTATAGCCAATCAGATTGATGCTTGGCTTCAGCTAGTAAAGTGGGTTCTGTTAAGTGACCAAGCAAAACACATAACCCTGCCTATATCCATCATCTATAATTCATTGGGCAATCTGGCATCACCAAGAAGGGACAATGGTAGTGTATACCTTTATGACCTGCAGGTATAACATCCACTAGAGTGTTGCAATAATGTCTTGTATCACATAGATTTTCCATCAGTTGATGCCTTCACAAAGATAGACATGTCTTCACAAAGAATGTATTCCAAGATGTCTTGACTGGGTTCCATCTTGACCAAGTTTTGAGCTAGCATGACCACACAGTTATAAATAGAGAAGAGGGGAGTAATGGTGAGACCACATCCAAGCAATGCCTTACTCCCAGGCAGTCTGAAAACCAGGTGGGCAAATAGCTACTCTGTTACTTGTTATAGCTTAAATGTCATCAGGCCACCTTTGCAGGTAGAGTGAGAGAGGTGAACAAGTGGATTTGGCTGGGGGGACACCAGCCCTTGCACAACCCCTTATATATGGTATATGAGTGTGCATAGACCAAGTTGTGACTTACTATCTAGGATATATGCTATTATTGCTATTGGCTTTAAGATAAAGGGTAGAAGTCCATGAGTAAAAGGTTAGGCAGCCTCATGCATCAGAATGGAAGAAGTGGACATGAAGCTACAAGATTTAGTATAAGAGGGAAGATTGATCACAAGATGTGAAAAATCAGAAAGAGTGATCATGGCAGAGATCATCAAGATCCTGCAGGGTCATGACCAAGATTGATATCTTAATAGAAGATTGTACTGATCAGAAGGTAAGGGCAGAAATGAGGAAGGCATGGTAGCTTTGAGGATATGGGTGGATTTATAGATGATTGGTGAGGGGTCATGAGAAAAAGAGAGAGGGGTTTAGTAGGATGTGAAGCATGTGATGAGAAAGTGATGGAGGAAGAAACAGGATGATCACATGACCAGGGATGTCATAAGGGAATAAAATATTCATGCCCATGTGCTAACACAGAGTACACAGAGTGTAGTTGTGCACACACTTGATGATACAAAGTACAAGGTGTGGTTGCAATGTTATAACAGGTTCCAGTGCCTCGGCTTCAGCAATCATCTCATTTAGGATGAACATCAGTTCAATTTTATCATAATTGGTTGTGGTGAGCATCTGCTCAGCTGTTCCCTCCCCCTCAAGGGTTGCAGGACCACTGTCTGGCTTAGAAGCATCAGCAATGGGGTTAGGGAGCTGGATACCTTTAGCTGGTGTCATATCTGTGGCCTTCCCATTGATAATATCAAGCACATGTTGGCTGGGCTGTTGTGATAGAAATATACACTTGATCAGAGATGCAGGCACATGACTAGCAAAGGTTCTTAGTCATTGTGTGATGCAACAAACTGAGGTGCTCAAGTGTGAGAGACATCATTTATATACTATGAGTTCTGTATTGTATCATAAAGGAGGGTTAGAAGGAAGAGTCAAAATACAGTGTTCATATAGTAAGTGTCCACAGGGGCAGGAAAAGAATGTAGTTACCCTGTGTGGCTAGAATGAAGGGTCTATATGATGTACTTTGTGTCCATATGAAGAATGGTGGCATGTCAATGACAGCAGTGATCAGTTGAATGGATCGTGGCCCAGGCTGTGTGTGCACTTGTTATTCTGACATGTTGGGCTTGTTTAGGATGAGATTGGCTGATGGGGCTTGGCACAGAGGCATGTGGCATTGATAAGGATGGTGTAGTGATTGTGATTTGTGGTGCTGGCAATGGATAAGTGATTTTAGGCTCAGGGTTGTATACATATGCTTGTGTGACATTGCTTGAGTAAGTTGCTTCTTCCTCCCTCTTGATGTCACACTGTGATGGCTTCCAATATGTGTTTCGCTTGATAGTAATGGTACATTTCATTAGCCAATATACTTAGTGACTGTTTTCTGTCTGTTTGTTGACTCTCATCCATCTGACCTTCTCAGTATGCCAACTAAATTTATCCCCTCTCTCAGTGCATACATATATCTTACTTCCCCACTCATGAACTCGATTTAGGTCAGATTTTCATCTGAAAGTGACCTTGTAGGGGGTTTGCCCATCTATTACCTTGATAGGTGTCTGATTCTTTAACCATATGACATGTCACACTGCCTCTCCCCATAGGAACTTCAGCAGCCCACTTACATGGAGCAAAACTTAAACTCATTCAAGTATGGTCTGATTTAGTCACTCAGCAACACCATTGTGCTGAGGGGTATCATATGCAGTAAATCATTGCACAGTTCCCTGATGCTGCAGGTAAGTCACAAACTCTTTTCCTTGGTACTTCCCATCCCAATTTGAGTGCAGCATGTGAATCTTTACTGTAAGCTGTTGGTTGAGCCATGCCTCAAACTTTTGGTAAAAATGGAAGGTTTCACTCTTTTGGTGAATTGCATATATATGGGTGAGTCGCAAGTGGTTGTCTGTGAAGGTAACATAGTATTGTTTGTTGCCCAATGTGGCCACTGATGCAGGCTTCCAGATGTCAGACCAAATGAGCATGCTAACCTCTGTATCATGCTTCCCCTTATGCTCCTTGAAAATTGGCTTTCTGATTGCCTTTCTATAGATGCAGGACTCATAGAAGTCAAAGGTAGTGTCATTCTTTGATTCCTTGATCTTCAATCCACTTACAAGTCCATTTTTAACAAGGAAATGAGCAACTGCAGGTGTGATGTGACCAAAATGATGATGGAGTTCCAAGATGGTTACAGCCTTGCTAGCTATATTGGCTGCCTTGTGTTCATATACAATGCAATACAGTCCTTTTGAGATACATGGGATTCTTCTGATCATTTCACCATCTGACCTCTGAATGGTGCAGAAATCTTTGGCAAAAGTCATTAAAAGCCTAAGCTCATCAAAATGGCCAATGAACACAAATGTGTACCCAACCTCTGGTGAGTATAGCACTTTGGTAAGTCACAATTTTGAGACTTCATACCCATTTGGTACTTCAATGATCATGTCACTGATACCAGTCACAACAAACTTCTGATGATTAGCAGCTGTGAATGACTTATCTAGAATGTTGACAAGGTTTTCAAAGTGTTCTCAGTACAGAGAGATATGACACATCATTCCTGAATCAAAGAGTTTGACTTGACTCAATTCACTTGGCCCATCATTGGCCTTCATAGCAATGTTCTCTGATTCTTCAGTACTTTTGGCAAAATCTGTGGCCACCTTGTCCATGACTTTCATTGCCTCTCAGAACTCCTGAAGATCCCAGACATCTTCAAGCATGTCTTTGTCAGTCACTGAAAACCAGTCATCATCTTCTTCCTCATCTTTGTTATTAGATTCCATTGGCAATAGGCCCAGAATGGACTCATTGTTGCTTGACTCCTTCATAACTCCAAATATGCCATTTTCTAAGTCTGAGTTGATATCAGTGAAGTTTGCAACATTCACTTTGTGTTGTGGAATCAAAGAGTTACACTACTCTGTCAACTAACCCAACCAACCCAGCAGATGACCAGGAATGAATGATGAATCCTTGAAATATGATGTTCAGATAAAGAGAGTGCTAGGACAGCAGAAAGGGGGAACAGGTTAAAAAGAGGACTAAGTCAGGGCATCTTCATATATGATTTTCAGGACTACTCTTGCAAGTCCTTGATAACTAATGAACTGTTGCATCATGGTTCTGTCTTTCTTCTAATACTAATACCCTGTAATACTAGCATAATTGTAGTCAGCTCTTGGTGCAAGGGTTCCAAGCCTTGGGTAATCACATGGCTATTCTCCAGGTTGCCATTCTTAAGAATAAGGGCAGTGTCACCATAGATATGTGGGTATGTTCTATAACCCCAACATATGTCTCAATGAGAGTGCAATACTACTCATGGCTTAAATTATCATATCTGTGTCTCTTTAATATGATAAGAATCAGCAGCAGTGAGAGCTTCTATGATCCACAGATATAATATTGAGGAACATTATGATGAGGGTTCCTTGTCATGTGAGTTTAATTATTATCTTAGTTCATTATCTTTCAATGAATGGGTTTCATACTTTCATAGGTTCTGAGTTCTGAACTAGATGAGGTACAAGTTGGCTTGCTGGCCTGACATTGGTGGTTTGGTGGTGTAAGGTACAATGAATAATGATACGATGGTAGAGGGGAGGAAGGTTAGCTTTATCTCCAGATGTGCCTCACTTTTAGGGATCTAATGAAGGACCAGTAAGTGAATAGCTGTTCCTTGCTTGAGTTAACATTACTAGGCCACCACTAAGGGCAGGGTAGAAGAGATAACAAGTGGATTAGGCTGAGAAAACAGCCTGTACTCATAACCCCACTATTTATACATTATAGGATCATGCACAGATCAAGCTGTGATGAGAGTTGTTGCGGAACCAACAAGTTATGCTATACTGCCAAACAACCCAACCAACCTGGCGGACAACCAGAGATCTCGGTACAGGGCTAAACCATAATGTTGGGATAAAGGAAGATGACTAGAACAGTCAAAGGGTCTGCAGATAGAGGAAAGGACTGTGCATTGGGGGATCTTCTGTATCTAAAGCTCCAGGACTACTCTTGCAAGTCCTTGATAGCAATTGTACTCTTGCAATGATGCTCTGTCTTCCTCCTAATACCTAACCCCTAAGGGGAAAGGCATAATTGTGTTCGTACCATGGGGCGAGGATTTAGATACTCGGGTAATTGTGTGACTATTAACCAGGTTGTCATCCTTGAGAATGACAGCAGTGTCACCATAGATCCGTGGTTTGTTCAATAACCCAACGGATGTCCCAATGAGAGACATGATGCAACTCATGGCTTAAATATCTGTAATCGATACTATAATATGATAAGAGTCAACAGCAATGGTAGCTTCTATGACCCACAGGTATAACATCAGGAACGTTATGATGATGGTTCCGTCACGTGGTCTTTGATACTGGTTTGGTAGTTCTTTCAAGGAATGGGTTCCATACTTTCATAGGTTCTGAGTTCTGAACTAGACATGGTATGAGTTGGCTAGCTTGCCATAATGTTGGCAGTTCAGTAATGCTAGGAACGATGGGACAATAAGAGGGGAGGAGTGAAGGTTAGCTTTATCTCCAGACGGCTCACTCCTGAGGCTCAGTTAAGAGGGCCAGGTGAATACCATCCCTTACTTGTACTGTTGTCACTAGGCCACCTTTGGTAGGCAGGGTAGGACATGAGGAAACAAGTGGATTAGGCTGGGGAAACAGTCTGTACTCATAACCCCTTATATACATTATAGGAAAGTGCACAGATCAAGCTGTGACTGGGTGTTATGCATTGACCGGTTAGGACAGCGCGTAGCCCTTGAAAGACTAGGCCAGGTCAGGGGTCAAGTACAAGGAATGGAGGGCGTATCGTTAAGCACTCCACTAAAGCTTTGCTGAGTCATAGGGACTAGGGCATCAAGGGTTGCCGAGTTGTAAAGACGAGGCCCACGAGGTCAAGGTGAGAGTAAATCATAGATTGGACAAGGGCCTAGTACTAATGAAGTACAAGGGAGATGAAAGCTAAGGTGTTGTACTATAAGGGTGTGTATAAGTACTCGTATGGTGCCCTGAACCCTGGTTAAGGGCAGGCGTGAGAGTATACCCGAGTAGTGGCAACCAATAGCGTAACTAGAGCTACTGTGATAACAGTAGCCAATGGCGTAAAGAGATCGTGAGAGAATACCAAGGTAAAGGTAGCCAATAGTGTAAGTGGAGCTCCCATGGCTATGGTAGCCAATGGCATAATGGGAGCAGTGATAAGGCTATGGCAAGGTTATGACAAGGCAATGAAAAGGAATGCTGATGAATAAGGACCATGCTATGCATGGATGTGAAGAGCAGAAAGAGAAACACAGCTGGGCGAAGGGTTGAGACGAATGAGTCAGCATTTGAGATGAGGAAAAGAGATGAAGGTAGCACATTGGTGCTGCATAGTCTATGGTAAAGCATAGTGCATGTAGTGAAGAAAGAAAAAGTGTAACACTGGGTCTAGGGTATAATGATATTAATGCTATTGGAGGATAAGGTAAAAGGGAAGAGTCCCTGAGGCAAACATTAGGCACTTCATATATCAGAATGGAAGAGCGGATATGAAGGTGCAGGGTTTAGGGTAAAGGGGATGATCGATCACAAGATGTGATGATCTGGAATGGGGATCGTGGCAGAGATTCATCTAGAATCTTGCAGGGTTTGTGATCGAGATACAATCTCAATGAGTGATCATACCGATCGAAGGGAATGACGGCGATGAAGGAAGGGATCGAGATCGGAATGGAAGATGTGATCGGTGTGAAGTCGTGACATTGTGAAGGGAGAGGATGTAATGATGTGATAATGTGACAGGGTGAAGATGTGAAGATGTGAGAGGATGGATGAGGTCATGTGATCAGGAAGTGTGATGTCATGGCACTCGTGTGTGCAAGCACACAGTCATAGTGCAGAATTGTACAAGATTCATACACAATTCGTAACACTTCCCCCATCTCTAGGATGGATTTCAGACATCCAAAGAGAACAGAGAATCGTGTGGTGGAATCATGCAAGTTGTGAAGAGGAAAATCAACATCCAATAAAGGACTGTCAATTAACCAATTGTAAAGGGCAGTGGGAGGGGACTGGGCAGATAAGGCAATATTTGATGAAATGCAGTGCTTGAGGGCAAACTCAAAGAATAATATCCAAGACATTCCAGAGCTCTTGAAACCCAATTCCATACTTGAGGTGAATAAGATGAGAGTTCCGTGTATGGCTGGAAAGGGGGTCGAATAGAATTTCATATATTTCAATGGAAAGCATGTGACAAAAGACAAGGAAGGGTTTTGAGGATCTTCTTGCCAAAACCTATAAAATCAAGAGGGAGGGATGAACAGTTTAAGTATCATGTTCAGGATGTTTCTGCAAAGGGCGAATGATAGAGAGTTTGATGCAGAATGTCGAAGAGGAGGGCAGTAAGACTTTTCGTTTAACAGAAAGGAATCAGATGAGAAAATGATCGATTTGAGGAACTTGCCAAATCTTGAAACCAAGGGGATGGAGAAAACCTTTTAAAGACTTGCTTAGGTCTAAGATCTTTTAGAGTCTTATCCAGGACTAAAGCACTTTATAGTCATACTGAGGACTTCAAAATGCTTCATCGCAGATGACCATGGTATTCCCAGACAGCATCATCGTTGAATCCATAAACGATTCCATAGTTTAAAGTCTTTGGCTAGACAATGCATTTCTTTAAGGTCTTTAGCTAGACTGGGGGTTCAGAGATATCTTGAACTTGAAGAACTTATTTGAATACTTTGACTTGTTCTTGATAAATTGTCAACGGCGGCTTTCTCTATATCCCGGGGAATAAATCTTCAGGCGTACTACTTCTCGTGAGGCTTCACCATGTTACTGGCTACTACTTCCTTTTGAGCTTCGGCTATCGAATTGAGGAGAGAAAGGACGAGATGGTTCT
>JBBPJS010001359.1:0-11138 GCA_038088835.1 Singerocomus rubriflavus
CCGGTAGATTATTCAACATTGAAGGGAGGCAAGGTCTGTTGCCTTCCCTTTACAGGCCACACTTCTGTCATACTCTCGGCTGCCCAGATCCTTCCGCCACGCACGACAAACCTGATCTCCCTTGTCTGGCGGATGTCACCATCAACCAAGTCAAAGCCTCCAGGGAAAATAACGAGGTCAGCAAGTTTGCCGACAGACACTGTGCCGAGGGACGCATCAAGACCAAAAGTCGTTGCCGCGTTCGAAGTTGCAGCACGAATGACCTGAATAGCAGCATTTTGGAGATCAGCTGGGTGGTATGGAAAAAAGAAGTGAAATTGACCTCGTAATTGTTCAAACCTCCAGCTTTGGCAAACGCCATTTCTTGATGATACATCAGACCCAGTGGGGGCTCTCCATGTGCTCCAATGTGAGCAGATAGTCCGCGGTGAATCATCTTAGCGACCGACGAAGAGACGTTGAAGAGTGCAATTGCTAACGGGGCGCGTTAGATTTAGTACTAACAGACATTTGAGGATAACCAACAGTTTGCAGGCCGGCTCGTGGACTCGGACAAACCCTCTAGGATGTCGTGTCTTGTAAAACGTCTGAGTCTGCATAACATATTGCGTTCAGATGCACCCATGCAACAACGCTAGAACAGCAATACTTTGGGTCATTGGGGACATCTACAGTCGCCCAGAGCAACTGTTCCCCAAATGGTCCTCCATAGTCGACGATATGCGTCGGTGTCGACCCAGTTCCACTCTGCGAATAGAGCGTGAGGATATCGTCGTAGAGTACAGACACAGGAATATTGTGCTCCACAGTTGTCATCCCTGGAAGCGACACGTCAGAATAATATTCACAGCTCGCTCGTCTACTTACCATCTATAATGTACGTTAGATCCCAATCGAAATTCATACCCTAAATACTTGATATATTAGCCACATGCCACGTCTTTAAACGTGTGAAACAGCTACTCACACCCTCGGGTACACAGGCCATGTTCATCTTTCTCGCTTGCAGCAACAGGCGCTGCCTAGATGCTCTTGCTGGTAAATTGTAGTTCTTGTAAGACCAGCTGGCTGGTCCACCCTCTGCTTTGATGCGGATGAGAGCTTCTTTTGCTTCTTGTGTGCTTGCAATATCGAGATGAGCAGAGTAATCAGATGCGCCATAGATAATTTGGCCTGTATGGAAAATCCTAGGGCCGACCATGAGACCACTCTCGACGCGAGCACGCTCGACGAAGCCAAGTGAGTTATGAAGGCTTGGGCTAAAAGGAGCGCTCAGGTGGACTCTACGAATGTCTTCAACCAATCAACATACTTGTGCATCGTGGTGACGCCGTGTGCAAGGAAGGTTTCCATCTCCCAGGAAGTAGCGGGATATTTGACGGTCGTTCCATCCCAGTGGGCATGTGCGTCAATGAATCCTGGGATGATGTATCCTAGCAGGGTTTGGTACGTGAGAGCCATCGTCACAAGGTTGTCTCCATTCGCAACTCACCGCCATGAGTCTGGATGATCAAAGACCCTGCTGGAACAAATACTTCGCCATCCCTGCCTACTGTGTCGATGAAGCCATCTCTGAGGATAACGGTTCCACCACTAATCAAGTCCTGGTGAAGGTCGCCATGTTCCATAGTAAGGATTGTAGCATTGACGAATGCCACAGTATCTACACCGGAAAATGCGCGAGCCTCGCGACGGAGCCTCGTAACCTCTGATTCGTATCGCACGTCCACCTCGGTGACGTCCAACAAACGAGTAACACACCCTACCCCAAACGTTTGCGTGTCCGTCTTAATGGCCTGTGAGCATTGTCGAAGTCGAGAAGTGGGCAAAGTGTGCAGAAACGGTCCTAGTCCGAATAAAGTTCGAATTGCCACAAAGAATCGAATCACAGGTCTTACCAAGGAACCATCCAAAAACATTCCCGTCACCGCTCACAACCAAATCGTGGCCCCCGTCCAAGCTAAGCCTGGCTAGTCCCACTGGTGCCTTGCCTGGCTTACTCCACAAGTCCGCTGAAGAGGTTACTTCGGGGGCATAATAGACTTGCTGGAAGTTCACGAAGGCTGCACCGCGGGTAGTGTTTGAAAAGACCAACTCGTCCGTCGAGTGACCATTCGCAAGGGTCTCTTCTGTATAGCGGCCCCGTGCATCAGCACCACCCGAGAGGTCTACAGTAAAGACTCGATCGGATTGGTGGACGAGAAGTTTTCCAGAGGAGATAAAGTTCAGTTTCAACGCATCGTCAGAGAAACTGATGGTGGTCTGAATTCTCCGGACGTTCGTCACGGGTATTGAATGGGATAATATAACTTCTGTGGGTAGAGTGACCTCGCCAATCCATAGACCAGGTTGAGCGGTAGCAACAACGTTGCCAGTAAGGGTATCACCAATTGTCTTGACGAAAGCAATTGTACGAACTGTTCCCTCTCCAGTCGAGATAACGGGATTAAGGTATCGGCCCATCGGGACGCCAGTCAACTCGTATACGTTGCCAGTTCTCAGATCGGCAATCTCGAAAGAGGAGAAGTATGTGTCCGACCACCGTGAGTGAACGATCAAATCGCTGTTCCCACCAACGAACGAGGGCGAGTAATATGCTGCTCCTGCATGCGCAACAGGTACGCGTTGTGCTGTGGATGTCGATCCCAACACTTGAACATATGTGACACCAGCAGCTTGGAACACCGCATGCGTGCCAGTCTCATCGAGGGCGAGTTGGGTAAAGGCATGAAGACGCTGGCTTCCCAATTCAAGCTCTTTGACGTCTGTAGTTGCTCTCAGAGTCTCTGCAAGTTTGATCTCGACGTGGGCGCGGAAACCGACCGGTTGAGGTGTACCGCCCAACACACGTTCCCCAAATGTGTTCAAGGCAAGTGGAATGTGATATATCTGACCAGCGGCCCAGATCAAAATAGCCTGGTCGGAAGGAGCAAAGGCAAAAGAAGGATAAGTGCCCATCGGGGCGTAGATACCAGAAAGGTCGTAGGTCAGCCCGTGCCAGATATTGTGGAATGTGCCCGTTTGTAGATCCCTGTTGCATGAATGAGAAAGGACTCAGGATATCTGCATGCATAAACATACCTGAGCACGAGTGCTTCCTTGTCACGAACGCGACGAACAAAAGCGAGAGTACGTCCATCACGAGACAATGTAGGCCTGCTGGCGCCTCCAGGAAATGCGTCGACGAGGACTTCTTCCTCCCCGATCGTCAAGTTTTGTGCAAAAATTGAATAAATCCCCTTATGAACGTCTGCCACATTGAATGTTAATCAAAGTAACGGAAGATTGCAGGTATATGCAATACCTTTGCTGTAGTGGAAAGCACCGTCAACATCCATGGTGTTTCCTGAATATACAAGTGTATCATTGCCCAACCAGGAAAACTGCTCATGACCGATTTGCTGCTCGATGTAGTTGGTCTTGGTCCATCCAAACGGTAGCACCTTGGAAACGAGACGCCTGCCCGAGTTTACTTCTACTCGGTGTCGTTTAGGATCATGAAGGGTTGGAACTTCATATTCCCATCCTTCACCTGCACCCAAGGAACGTTGGGAGAAGTACCACTTGGTAGCGATGACTTTGGTGCCCGAAGGGTGCCAACGTGCGTCGGAGACCCAATTATAGGTTTCATTCGTGACACGCACAGCTATAGACCCGCAAAAATGGGTCAGATCCATTCACGTTTGGATTGTGCAAGCGCAAACCTGCCAGTCTGCCCTCCTGCGAGAGTCGCCTTGACCTCCGTTCTTCCGTCTCTCTCACACCTTGCGCAAGTAAATTAGCATCCAAGTCGCTTTGAGCGATCGCTTCGGCTGTCATCGTGGAGGGTGGTCGAACGTCCATTTCAGAGCAGCCACCAGCGGCCCATGGCATAACCCAGATGTTTTCAACCCCAAGCCCCGCATCACTCCTGAATGCTAGACGATCGCCTTCGGGAGAGAAGCTGGGGTCGGCATCATGAGGCACTCCTGTGAGCACTGGGATGGCCTTGGTTTTT
Organism: Singerocomus rubriflavus; assembly: GCA_038088835.1. Classification (NCBI taxonomy): domain Eukaryota; kingdom Fungi; phylum Basidiomycota; class Agaricomycetes; order Boletales; family Boletaceae; genus Singerocomus; species Singerocomus rubriflavus. The sequence continues at coordinate 3,998 of JBBPJS010001359.1, forward strand.
ATCCCGCTCGACAAGCTTGCCTGGGAGTAAGAATGCCCCGGAAGACAGTAGATGTCGCCGGCCATATCGAAGACAATGTCACCAGATATTGGGTGAACATCAAGGCGAAGCCAGGTACCTTCCTCGACATCATACGCGAGGGTACGCGGGTAGGGAAAATCAGTGGAGATATCCCAGTTGTCTTGTGGCCGCAGAGGGAAGACATCGTCCTTGAACTCGGAAGCAGGGTCGTCGTGAGACGCGCTCGAGGGTAAAGTTGAAGGATGGTCAACGCCCAAGCTCGGTGCACGCGAAACGGAGAACACCGAGCTACGAGAGAGCAGGTAGACGAGGTAGACGATCGGAACAGAATATTTTATCGCTGTGATGAAAAATGAACTGAGTCGACTGCGTGGAGCCAAACTATGACTCTGTCTCTGAACACTTGGGACAGCGTCCTGAATGAAAGGTAGTTCCCCCTTTTCCAAGGGAGAAAGCTGCTTGATGTCCAAGGACATGCTTTCAATGGAAATTTGGTAGGTCAACTCGTGACGAATAGCACGCTGTTGACTCACAAGTCTCTCAAGTCGTCAACCTCCGCACACTGGCAACCACGGTCAGAGGCGAGCTGAGTGACAGTTCGAATCGGGTAACCAATTATGTACTACAATCACGGATGAAACTCACACCGATACGTCTCGTCCAGTGGGACGTAGTAATACTGGTGTTGGAACTGTCTCAGATGGACTTTTTTTTGTTGTACTCCAAAGGACAAAAATTGGTACTACCCACTGGCAGCTTCCCCGGTTCCGAAATGGGGGAGGCCCGACCTGGAGGCAGGATTGGGTGCATGCCACCTTCAGAGTGTATTTTGGTCTTACCATCATGTTGCGTAGAGTGCTAGTACATACAAACCAAGGAAAGAATATTTAAAATAGTTAAGAAGCACTTTCTTCAACTTGTTCTTGACCAGCTGGTGGGTCACCTTGGCCTTGTTTTGTCTCGGTGCCTGGGGGTTGTCCATGCTTGAATACTTCTCCAGACGCCTCCTCTTCGGCTTGCTCTCCTGTGCCTTCCTTTTCGCCTTCGTGTTCTTCTCCCTCTTTCACGTCCTTGCTGCCAATCACAGTGGCATTGATCCTGCAGCGGTTCATTAACATCCAGACCATCATGTCACAAAGTAGGTGGACACATACGTCAATGTAACATGGACCTTTTCCGTCTCCTCTGCCCCTTCAATCTTGGGCAACTCCACTACCATGCGTTTGTGTCCCTTCCACCCAAAGCTTCCTGTTGCGAATGTGCTCGGGACGAGGGTGGTGATTGCTAAAAATCCAGGATCTGCCAGAACGGGTTCCTGGCCCTCGGGGGAGGGGGCGGGGGCGGTCGTAGTGATACTTACATGCAGAGGGACGGCGCGGGACTTGAACGCAGACTGGGCCATAGAGGTCTGTCGGCCATACAGGGGTCAGCACGGAGAAATCGTATGGAAGATGATTGGACGCGCCTTGAGACGCGCCGTGCCCTTGGCAGCTTTGCCAGCAGTTTTGGCGCTCTCTGTCTTGGCCACCTTTGAGCTGCGAGTTTCACGCCTTTCGGCGGAGGTATCTTCAGCTGCAGCACGCTTCCTACCTGAAATGTTTCGCGTGAGTAGCAAGGTTTGAATAGGGGTACCCATGCACACCGGCCATGTTCGTGGAGCAGCAGTGAGACTGAGCAAAACAGGCGCTTGATGGGCAACGGATGTCAACGACAGAGCTGGTGGATTTCGTGGGCTGATATGGGCGTTGGGAGGTGTCAAAGCGTCAGTACTTCACGCGTATTCGCAAAAGCCCACACTCGTGTGGCCCATGGCATCAACCACACAGCTACGTGACGTCACGCACCGTGTAACGCTCCACCTTGTCCCCTCGCCAGTAGAGAAGAATGGCATGGATTGACTAAGGGAACAGCAGCACCATAAAACTACAAGACCGTGAGCTACTAAACGACAAACCAACTCGGCATGCGCCGTCCTCTATCCAGAGTAATATCCTTTATGCATCTGCAACCATTCGTCAGCCAAGCAACAAGCCGTGTTCATGAGACGCACCTCCAAATACTAGCCGGCGCGCGTTCATCAGAACTAGAAATCAGAGGCGACCATGCATATTGGCTCCCGACCTTGTCCGGGCGCTCAACACACACCACGTCCACCCCAACTCTCGCGATCGACGGTTGTTGCAACACACAACAAAACCCCCATCTCCTACCCGCTCCGTCCTCACCCCACCCCCTTGCCCCGCCGAGCGTGCTCTGAGTCAACGGGGCTCCGTAGAGCCAACGAAACCGTCAGATGTCCTCGCTGTCGCTATAGAACTCGTCCTCATCGTCATCCACGCTGACAAGGTTGGACATGTCGACTTTGTATCTCAACAAGCCTCCGATACCACCAAAGCCCTTGACGAATTGAGCGCCTTCTTGGGAGCGGTTGGTCACGAATTCGAGGTTGGCACCGAATTCCTTGTATTTCTCAGCGAACCACTCGAGCAGAGACTGCGGCTCCGCAGCTTGCTCCATCTCCAAACCAGTGGACTTGTCAATAAACTTTTCACGGTCCTTCTCCTGGCCATTGGAATGAACGACGATTTCTTCTAAGAGAGAGTTAGGGATGATCTAGGTAACCATGAGGCACGGACACTCTTACCTCCAGCAGCATTTCTCAGTACATATCGTGTGATATCGAGATTCTCCCAGACGATCAGTGTTTCAACGGCACCAAGTTCAAGACCACGAAGCGTGTCATCGACACCAAAGCAGTACTTGTTCGTATCCTGGCTAATTTCGTCAAAGTATTTCTGAATGAGCTTCTTCTCCTGCACGAACTTGACGTTTGAAAGCGACTCGGCGGCAAGCTCAATGGCCTTGATACCATGTTAGTACCTTGAATAGGAAACGTCCATTCTAGTGATTTACCTGATTGAAGCCATTTTCGCCACCGTAGCTGACATCAACGACCTTGATCACCTTGGCTGACAAACGTGGGTCAAACATGTCACTCTGGCTGAGCTCCGTCTTGAAATCTGCACTACCAGCCAGCACGAGACCGCTGACATTGACCTTGTCATTGGTAATAAAGTGTTGAACTGCAAGTTCAGCAACCTTGCGAACGTAGTTGTGCCGTTTCTCGTCTCGAAGACGGGAGAAACGAAGAGCAGACTGACCACCACGGCCGTGCTTCTTCGGAAGATCAACGGTAAACTTGTGGATGACCTCGCGTGTATTACCGGCAAGAGTACCGAAGAGGGTTCCGTTTCCGTCCATCACGATGAATCCAAAGCGGGAATCGGATTCAAGAAGCTCCGACAGAGCTTCTGTGTGGAATTTGTTGTCACAAAGATAAAGAGAGCTGAGTGGGAGAAAGGGGCAGGTATGTGAAAATCGATGAGGATGCAGTGTCATGAGATGTGGACGGATATAGAAAAACACGTACGTATTGATTGGTTTATGAGGTTCGAAGTCGAAGGACACTTTCTTTTCTTTGCCTTCGTCGGTAAGAACTGTGCCGACGAAGAGAACCAAACCGTTTGGGGGCACACGGTTGTAAAGCTTGAGGCGTTGCTGTGTACTTGTGATAGCAGCGAGTACGGAGAGCCTGTTCACACGAGACTTTATGTTGGAGGCGGTACCATACTCTTGTGTAAGCATCGCGGATGCACGGGATATCTGATCCTGCATTACAATGGTGAATGATGGGTCAGATGGGGTATACGAAAACGAAAAGAAAGATCGAGGTACCTTTGGGGGGATAATCAGACTGATCATGGACGTCCCAGCTCTGGAGGGATGGGCGCGTACGATCAGTGGGTGTGATGATAGAGGCGGCGGTTTGATGGCACACACCCCCTTGCTGCGTCCAAGCTCTTGATGAGCTTTTTGACCTTCCACATCTGAATGTTTTGCTCTGCAACGTCTTGACTCATGCTGAACGTGCACCAAGTACTCGGACTGATTGCCCTTTTTTTTTTTTTTTTGGAGAATTTGCTTGTATTTTCTTCGAGTCTCTGAGGCTAGAAAGGAGACAAGGAGGTAAAGGGAAGTGAGAGGCGATGGCTTGCAAACTGATCTCGATTCCTTCTGCTCATGCGAGCCACCCGTTTTCAGTGGCACTTGAGGGTGGGTCAATTATGTTTGGTCACGTGATCAAGTATAAAGTCGCCAATGTCTTTTTTTCTTTTTAGCTTGAGAGCCTCGGGCTTGTTCCATGGGCACTAAGCGAAAGAACGGGATCGACATCGAAGAGGGTGGTCATGGAAAGACAGCGAAAAAGACAGAAGAAGAGACTCCACAAACGACGTTGCGCGCTCCCGAAGCGTCTGAGGATCGATCAAGACCATCGCAGAGACCCAACGCGCCACCAACTCCAAGTCGTCGTCGTCCACGTATCCGAAAGCTTGCACCTCCCCGCCCCTTCCCCACCGTCGCCTTGTCATCCTCTGCTACAGGTCCACGTTCCGCGCATCATGAGGGCAAGAATAACATTTGCATCACCCGGAAAACCAAATTAGCTGCATACCTCCGCCGTTGCAAAGCTCTTCTCGTGGACGACGGTTTCAAAGAACTCAGACTCAGCGCGATGGGTGCTGCGATTCCACATCTTGCACTCCTGGCCGTGTCCCTTGCCCCGATCTTACCGTGGCCAGAGGACGAAGTGCACGTGGACGTGTTTACGGGCTCACTTGAGGTGCACGACGAGATGTTGTCTGAGAGTGGGAGTGAGGGAGAAGATGGACCCCAAGAGGAGTTCAGGACGAGAGTCAAGTCGACAATGAACATTGTCGTCCGGATTGGCCGAGGTGAGACATCCACCACTACAAATAATGCTGTGGTACGGCGCGAAAGGCAAGTTGGTGGAGGCAAGAGAGGAGTGCTGGCACCGATTGTGCTCCAGGAGCCAGAACAGGACGGTATGGAGACGAGTTGAATCATGATCCGTACTGTACCAATCCATCTGGGTTGACTTGTGCTTGACATCCCCCGTGTTTCGGTCGAGGGTATGAGGCTGACGGTACGCCTCAAACACGAATCGTCGGCTTCCTCGAGAGTCGTCCTGTGTCATCCACTCTGAGTCCAGGAGATAATCAGGTCAGTGATCAAGCATCAGGCCATGTACACTTGGGGGCTCCTTTGTGCCGTCATGCGACTACTAGGCGTGCTGACCCTTTCGGCATGAGGATCAGGGAATCTCGAAACGATGAATTACCCGGTCGGAAATGGGCGAATGACCGCGGAGCGACCCATCACTCTTACGTGTGCTCTTTCTACTACGGCTGCGAGCTGATCTCAATGGGACTCACTTGGCAAGATAGGCCTCTGCCTGTCTCTCAGGCGTGGCCGCACACCCTCGTGCACACCGTATGGCAAGGAAGAAGGCACCCTTTCTCGTCGCGGGCTTATCTGGCTCATGGCTCATAATGAGGCTCATTCGATCGAAGGAGGTGCATAGTACTTGACACACGTTCTGCGGGTTTCTTGTCCGCTCTTGCTTCGCTGCCCACTACTGTATCAAAGCGCTATATCTGTCATCCTCACGGCAGCCAAGGCCAAGCCTATCGTGCCAGGCATGCTTGATCTGTTATGGATAGCCGCTTACTCACCCAGCCGACAGTAGGCCTTGTCATGTCAACAAATCCCCATCTGAACCCATAACCCTCTCTTCTGGAAAGGTCGCTCTTCAACAAAATAGTCACGCCTAGGATTGGTTGTTGGAATCGCATCCATGCCTGCGACCTTGGATGCCGACATCTGATCCGATCGATCTCCACCCATCTATCTGTCGCATGCCAATAGTGTCCACGTCACCTGAACTGCTGTGGGTGGCACGCATTTGTTTGATCACTGCCTTCACTCTAGCTTACAATTTTCGAATAGGCGGGTATGACGGGGTGCCGTAGGTCCTCCTTACAAGTCGGGATTAATTCTGTTGACCTTACAAACGGAATCATACGACGTGGCCTCGAGACCTGTTGATAACAGAGTCCATCGATTCCATCGCAGGCGGACCTGGACCAGCGTGTTCGCTTCAAAATGTGCTGGGACCCGTCATGATATGCACACCCGGGTACCACCACCCCTACATCGGTGGTGTTGGTGTATTTGAAAGACCTATTCCTGCTACTCTTTTGATCAGTTCACCTCCGCGATTCCCTCCCTCTCGTGTCGGCCTCAGTTGTGCTGGAATCCCTCCTCCGCCGTCAGTTTTTGGGTGACACTCGTACTACGTTTATGGCACGGAATATGAAATTGCCCAGAAGTTTGCGTGAATCTGAACGCGCTTCTCTGTCTTATCGGACACCCCTGTGACCCATGTTATCGCCGGTTTGCACTTGTCTGTCGTGGTGGTCGTGCTCGAACTACAAATTAAGATTCCAAACCCGCCTCTCGTCCGAGCAAGTACGTGGGGCGTGTCCGCTGGGAGTTCTCGACCTACACAGTGCCAGTTTTCTTCGTATTCAATGTCTTGGCCCTGAATTCGTACCTTTGTTGTACCTAGAACAAGCTCGCCGTGGTTGCCTTGTCCTTTTCCTAACAATCAGGGGACAGCCATGACCGGCGGCCTTTTCATAGCTGTCATTTCGCATGCGTAAGCAGTTTTTTGTTCCCGCGTGCCGTTTTCACAAACGAATGACGTCCCCCTTTGACTGCGACTTTTCTATGGACACGTCAACCCAGCCCTGTCCATGGGAGTCCACCGGTGACGAAAGGAGTACTCGGATAGCCCCTTTCTTGTTTCTTTTGTATGTGGGTCGGCCAGCGAGATCGTAAGGGATGATGTACTCCCGACACTCGCGATTTTTTCTTGCTTGTGACTCGGCCCTAGTTTATTGTTCTGCGCCGGTTGCGGCTGCGGTCCGCTTGTCGTGATACAGGCGGTTTCACGGGTACCTTGTAGAGTGCTCTGATCATACACCCTCCCAGCGGTCGAGACCGTCCATCAGGTGGGAAACAGATACGCCCTAGCTAGGCGACCAGAAGCCCGCACACGGCGAGGGTAGCGGTGATCAAGCAGGGCCCCCCCCGCGTGCAGATTTGTACTCCTTCTGTCCACTGGCAATTTCGAGTCCGGCACTGTGCACGTGCCAGTCCACGACACCATCGCTTCTGAACACGGCTGCTGCCAGTA
>JBBPJS010001360.1:0-11129 GCA_038088835.1 Singerocomus rubriflavus
CTACAACATTGCCCTCTAGGTCATGTCATTTCACTTAGGGCCCACTGAGATATAGCCATTATAAAACAGTAACCTTATGTTATGTGTTACAATTTTCCCCTTGTAACATTGTTTCATTGAACACTTAACTACACCTTCAGACTCATAATGCACTCACCTCATCCTCCAGCAAACACCCGTGCCCCTAGACCCCTATCTAGGCCTGTATTGCACTCCCAACATGCATACTCCTCAACTCGTGCTGCACCTCTCAGTGTATCTCTTGTGACCCATGCTGCACTTGCTAAGTGCACATCTCTAGACTTGTGTTACACTCACCAGTGTATACCTCATCTCTACAGCTAACCTGGTGACCCTGTGACCTCCCAGTCACCTGACTTCCCCATATAATCCACATTATGTGCTCCAGAGACCCATGCCACTCATCACATGCAACTCATGTGCCTTGCATCTTGCATCTTGCATCTCATGTCCCAAGTCTTGCCTGTTATGATATCACCATCACACCTTGTACTCTATGTTAGCAAGATTGTGCATGACTACTCCTAGCATACTTTGTGTTAGTGTTGGGCATGACTTCTCATGATCACATGACCTTCAGGTCACATGACATCCCTTTCCCTGATCATGTGACCATTCTGTTCCTTCACACTTCACACCTTCACCCATCATGTGTATTACATCTTCACACTCTCCATTTCTTTATGATCCTCATGAACTCACACTGATCATCTTGGATCCTCCCACATTCTTAAGGTGTCCTCACCTTTCTCATCTTCACCCTTACCATCTGATCAGTATGATCTTCTATCAAAATATCAATCTCAATCACAACCCTGCAGAATCTTGATGATCTCTGCCATGATCCCTATCCTGATCTTTCACATCTTGTGATTGATCTTCCCCTTTATATTAAACCCTGCAGCTTCATGTCTGCTTCTTTCATTCTTGATGCATGAGGCTGCCTAACCTTTTACTCATGGACTATTACCCTTTACACTAGATCCAATAGCATTAATACCATATACCATAGATAGTAAGTCATAGCTTGGTCTGTGCACTCTTCTGTACTGTATATAAGGGATTGTGCAAAGGCTGTGATTCCTCAGCCAAATCCACTTGTTCACCTCTCCTACTCTGCCTGCAAAGGTGGCCTAGTGATGTTTAAGCTATAACAAGTAAAGAGGTAGCTATTTGCCCACCCAGTCTTTGGACTGCCTGGGAGTAAGGCATTGCCTGAATGCAGTCTCACTACTACTCCCCTCCTTCTCTTTATTCTGTGTGGTCATGCAAGCTCAAAACTTGGTCAAGATGATGTCACAGTCAAAACAACTCATAGCAACATTCTTTGTGAAGTATTGCCCATCTTTGTGAGGGCACTAACCTGACATAGTAAACTCATGTGATGCAAGGTCTTATTGCAAGAACCTATGGATGTTATACCTGTGAGTATCATAGGTGTATGCTGCTGGATTCCCTTATCATATTTGATGGTTCTATTTATAGTTGTTTCTCCTTGCCTGCAGGCTTGGAGATGACCTTGTTGGGATGCTGTGTGGAATGCCCCAAGGTAGGGTGGCACCCCTGACCAGCTTTTAAGGATGGCAACCTGGAGATAGCCATGTGATTACCCAAGATCTGGACTTCTTGCCCCAAGGGTCATCTATAATTATGCTAGTTTCATAGGAGCTAGTATTAGGAGGAAGCGTGCATGGTGCAATAGTTCATTGCAGTACTGGTGATGCAATAGTTCACCAAGGAGTATGAAAATTATCCTTCCCTTTATCCCATTTGTTATGACATCACAACCATGCCTTGTACTTTATGTTAGTAAGTGCATGCATGACTCTTTCATCATACTCTATGTTAGCGATGAGCACAATCACATGACCTGCGGGTCACATGACTTCTCTCACCCTAATCACATGACTTCTCTGTCCCTTCACATTATCATGCCTTCACCCATCACGTGTATCACATCTTCACACTCTTCATCTTTTCATGACTATCACAACATCACACCAATCATCTAGATTCTCTCCCACATCCTCAAGGCTTCCATGGCTTCCTCATCTCTGCTCTTTTCCTTTGATCAGTACGATCACTCATTTAGATTGATTATCTAGATCATGACTCTGCAGGATCTTGATGATCTCTGCCATGATTTCCATTCCTGATCTTTCATATCTTGTGATCAATCTTCCATTCTATGGTATGCACTGTATTCATCTTAGCTCTTCCATTTCTTCCTAGATGAATACCTAACCTTTGCATCATGGACTCTTACCTCATACCTTATCATCCAATAGCAGTAATACTGTATACCCTAGACCACAGATCACAGCTTGGTCTGTGCACCTTCCTGTACCATATATAAGGGGTTGTGCAAGGGCTGTTGTCCCCCAGCCAAATCCACTTGTTCACCTCTCCTACTCTGCCTTAACTGGTGGCCTAGTGATGTTCAAGCTAGACAAGTAACAAGGTAGCTATTCACCCACCCAGTCTTTGGACTGCCTGGGAGTAAGGCATTGCCTGGATGCAGTCCATTATCTTCCTTTTCTCCTTTCTTTCTCTGTGTGGTCATGCAAGCTCGAGACTTGGTCAAAACAATGTCACAGTCAAAACAACTCAAAGCTCATGTTTATTGAAGTATTGCCCATTTTTGTGAGGGCACTAACCCAATATAGTAAACCCATGTGATGCAAGGCCTTATCGCAAGGACCTATGGATGTTATACCTGCAGGTTGCATAGGTGTATGCTACTGGCTTCCCTTATCATATTAACAGTTGTTATTTATTAGTTGTTCCTTCTTGCCTGCAGGCTTGGAGATGATCTTGTTGGATGCTGTGTGGTACATCCCAAGATGGGGTGGCACCCCTGACCAGCTTTCAAGGTTGGCAACCTGGAGATAGCCACACAATTACCCAAGACCTGAACTTCTCACCCCAAGGGTCATCTACGATTATGCTAGTTTCATAGGAGCTAGTATTAGAAGGAAGCATGCATGGTGCAATAGTCCATTGCAGTACTGGCAATGCAATAGTTTGCCAAGGAGTATAAAGATCATCCTCTCCTTATTCCCGATTCCCTTTCAGCTGTTCTAGCAATCTCTCCTCCAGACGTTCTTAAGGATTCAGTTATTGATGCCAGATCGCCCGACAGGTTATGGTGATGGAAGATAGGCAGGGTTGTGTATAGTGTTTCTCTGGTTGCTCAACACCATTCCCCTTCATACTGTTTAGCATTCTCTATTCTAGATGTTCTCTAGAATTTTCTTGGTGATGCCAGATTACCCGACAGGTTATAGGTGATGGATATAGGCAGGATTATAGTGTTTCTCTGGTCGCTCAACATTGCTCCTAGCTTGCCCTCAAGTCACATCAAGTCACCCTCACAGTAAACCCTAGTCATAGCCATTAGGACTTTACCTTTTGTCCTTCTATTCCATATCCTGATGAGCTTCTTTATTGTTCTCACTTCACCATTGTTGACATTGGCAATTTTATAGTCAACAATCTTTGTTATGGACGATGAAACCATACTGATTATGATACACCCTTGAGTGGTCTGGATGTTGATTCAATGGTATGATAGAAAGAGTAGAGGATAGAGGGTAATCCTTAGGTCTCACTTCCTGAGCTAGGATGATTAACCAAATGGATTAGGCTGAGAGACGACAGCCAAAGACAGTCCCTTTATATACTACAGCTATGTGTGCACAGACCAAGTGATGTCATAGATAAGGTGTGAAAAGGAAGCACACCTCATGTCCATCAAATGGAAGAGAAGACAGCAGAAATTAAAAGAAGAGAAGAAAAGAGATCAGAAATGAAAAGAAGTCTCTTATGAGATGGAAATGAAAAGATAAGAGCCTGGACCTCTATATGAGGTTGCCTGCAGGCATGACATCATTAATGACATCATAGGTCTGGACCAGTCATGTGATTGATCATGTGACAAGTCACATGACCTAGTCATGTGATACCTGACAGATAAGATAAGATAAAGGAAAAGTGAAAATCATACAAGTTCCAGGTAAAAGTCGTAACAATCTTTCTATTGTCTCCTTATGCACACCCATTGTTCATGTGATGTCCTGCATCTAGATATGTGTCCCCTCCTTTAGACATGCCCTATGCCTTTCCCCTTCACCCATAGGCTTCTCAACCTACCCTATAATATGGCATATGTGCCATTCCCTCATATATATATATTCAAGCTCCTCTATAGGTAGTCCTTAGCTTTGTTCTACCTTTACCAGTACCTTCTATCCTGATACTAGTCCTAGCTCTCTTGTGTAGTCAATATACATTGTATCCATTCATTCAGTAGCCATTGCTACCTTCTCCTTGTCCTCTGATAGCTGTGCTACTCATCCATCTCTCACTGTCCTTCATCTCGCAACTGCCTCACCAGGTTGCCTTACCCATCTGAGAGGAAGTTCCCACAGAGTCCTGTTAAGCAGACTTGTCTCCTTGTTCCAGGCTAACCTCTTCAGCTAGCCTTCCATCTATAGATAGGTCCTAGTGGCCTCCTTTAGATAGGCCCATTAGGCCTCCCCTTGTCCCCTGCATCCCTTAGTACCTATAGGAGGTACTTAAGGTTCTGCAGCTATGGCCCTGCCCAGGGCATAGTCATAACATTATGAATCTATATTATGACTTGCATGATTACACATTCATGCTCTGTACTTATGCATGCACTGGTGCAGTTATAACTCTTACAACTCTTGGATCTTTGAATTCCTATCCCTGATCACATGATTACTCCATCCCTTACATTTCATGACATCACCTATCACATGATCACATCTCAGATCTCTCTTCTTTCTCTTCATGAACTCACACCAATCATTTAGATTCTCACCATCTTTTATTTTCTTATTTCTATCATCTCCTTCAATTAGTATAATCATCATGACTCTGCAGAACCCTTGATGAAATTCTGCCATGATCCCTTCTTCTAATCATTCACATCTTGTGATGATCTTCCATTTCTTCATTCTTGCATTTATCTCCACTTCTGATCTTCTTAGATAAATGCCTTACCTTTATTTTATGAACTTAACCCTTTATCTTAGCATAGCCATCATTAATTACTGTATACCCTAGACCAGTCACAGCTTGGTCTATGCACTCTTCTGTAACATATATAAGGAGTTATGAGTTGGCTGTTATCCCCCAGCCTAATCCACTTGTTACCTCTTCTACTCTGTGTTACAAACTTCATGTTGGACTTGTACAATTTTCTCTTTTCTTCTTATCTTATCTTATCTTATCTTCTAGCATCACATGATTGGTCTAGACCTATGATGTCATAATGATGTCATGCCTGCAGGAAACCTTATGTTGAGATCCAGGCTCTTATCTTTTCATTTCTGTCTCATGAGAGACTTTTTTTCATTTTCGCTTACTTCTCTGCTATTCTTTTAATCTCCATCTCTTCTCTTCCATTTGATGGACATGAGGTGTGCTTCCTTTTCACACCTTATCTATGACATCACTTGGTCTGTGCACATATTCTTGTAGTATATAAAGGGACTATCTTTGGCTGTCGTCCCTCAGCCTAATTCATTTGGATACTCGTCCTCTCACAGGAAGTGAGTCCTAGGGATTACCCTCTTATCTTCTTTCCTATCATCGTTCCATCAATCCAACATTCAAGAGGCCACTCAAGGGTTGTGTAGCATCAGTATAGTTTTCTGTATCATATCACTTGGATTAGGCTTGTTTACCTTGCCTGGTCTCTAACGATCCAGTAAACTCTCAATGTCGTACTTTGCCTCTCTTCTTTCAAAACCCTGATCTTTGAGAAAGATCTCCTACACTGTGTCCTCCATCACCATGGTTCTATAGGGATCCAGCCTTTGGGACTGATCCTAATAACCATTCTGTATAATAGACTGGTTGGGAACTTCTCGACCAGGTTCCAAACCTTCTAGACCATTAGTTTATCCAACGGCCCCCAACTCCATCTCTCCAATATCCAGAAACACAACATGCCACCTTTGAGATTGAAGACTATCTCAGAAATGAAAAAGATCTGCATTTAGCAAATAAAGCTCAAATTACTTGTTTATGTTTAGAAGAACCTAGTGACCACTACCAGTGGGTTTGGTGGGCACAAAGCACCCATTTCCATCAAGCCACGTATACGTTTTTTGTTGAATGAGAGAAAGCTCGACTTTTGAATACTCTCATTGACTTAGAAATACAGCTCTCAGTGGTGAAGGTGTTAAAAGACAAGAAAGAAAGGATTAGGCACCATTTTGAGATGCTTAAAGCTAAGAAAAAGTATCCTTCCTGTAAATCTTATCAACTCTGTAGTTGTAATGTCCCTAGGATCAAGTAAGCCTTGAAAGATAGGCTTAGAAGATCTCTAGTTGCCAAATATTCACTATGTCTTCTTTCTCACAATTTTGTGACTTTGAGGGTTATAACCAAGACCAATCAGACTCTCCTACTCCTCCAGCTGTGGAACTCAAACAATCTTTCTATCAGGACCCTATCCTCCCATCGTTGAACATGTCCGCAGAACAACAACTAGTGGACATTCTGTCGCAACTAACGGCTATAACAGCCCAAATGAACCAAAATAGCACTATTAAGGATGTAACAAAGAAAATCGCTGATTCTGGAAACTGGGACAGAAAACGTGACACCTACAAATTATGGATGACTAAGATAGACTTGTGGCAAAGCATGCAAACCTGGAATTCCGACAAGCTCTATGTCATAGCTGTTCTTTTCAGATTAGAAGAAACAAAAGCACAACTCTTCACAAGACTAAAATTGAAAGAATACAAAGAGTTAGAACAGAAGCCATGACTGAACAAAGATGGCAAGGAGCTGATCAGATTTCCACAAGGGGATCTTATATGGCCAACCATGAAGGGGCTAAAGAAAGAGTTTAGCCAATACTTTCAAATTGATTCATTGGCACATGAACAATTAACCAAGCTTGAACATTTAACCCAAGGAGGAAGAAACATGTTTGAGTGGCTCAGCAGGTTTGAGCTACTCGCAAAAGAGGCGGAAATCTCAGAGGATCATGCCCTAACTCTTCTGAAGCGTTTAGTGGATAGACCTATATACCATCAGGTCAATCTATAAGATTCAGATGTGTCTTACGAAGAATTCAAGGAATTGGTAAAAAAAGTAGGATTAGCCTTCGAAAAGGAAAAAGAGGAATGAGGAAGTTTCTCCTCTTTTAGGCCACCTCAAATCATGTCGCATTCACCTATTAACCCTACTCAATGACCTCCTTTTACTCCTTGTCTTTATAACCCTGCAGCACGTTCCCCTACTGTGAATCCTAAGTTTACTGCTGTCGGTACCCAGCCAGGTTAAGGGGCACCTATGGACATTAGTGCTCAATAGACTAGATCTATTATGAATAGGGATTCTCAACAGTTTCCTTTCAAGAATCCTACAAATTCCAATGTGCAATGCTATAATTGCAATGGTTTGGGACATATTGCAAGAGATTGCAAATTACCAAGGAGATACCCTGTTCGTCAATAAGGAACCTATAATCAGTGAGGTGAGTATGTGCCTCCACAAGATTATGTTCAGAACTATATGGTTGGAACTGAATTTTCAACCCAGCCAGATGCTAATGGCTAGCATGCAGCACAACTATATGACATGAGAGATTCTATTCAGATGGCTACACAAGCTGTATCTTCTTCACAAATTATGACAGCTTGTGCACAGTATACCACCAAAGAAGCTGAGGCATATTGGAGGGATAGGATTGCCTTTGAAGAAAAGGCAAAACAAGCTTTGAAGATATCTTTAAATTAAAATCGACCAAGGCTGAAAGGGGTAGCTTCAGTCACAGAACAATAGTTTTACCAAGGTCTGTTACTACTAGTGAATGTTCTGACTTTGATAGTTCAGAATTGGACACTGCAATAAAATGTGCTTTTGGAATTTCCGTAAAGGCATCTCCTTTGAGTGTGGCACTGGAAAACAAAAATAGTGTGCTTAATTCCTTTGTAAGATGTTATGAATTGTGTATGATACTTGCACAATACACAGTACAATGACTGCTTGCTTGCATGCACGAGTACTTCTCATGACCTTTCCCTGATCACATGACCACTTCTGTCCCTTCACATCTTCACCTCTTCACCCTGTCATGTTATCACATCATCACATTCTCTTCCTTCACACCGTCATGACATTGCCAATCAATCTTTCATTCCAATCTTGATTCTTCTTTCTTTATTTCTGTCATTCTCTCTGATTGGTACGATCACTATCAAGATTACATCTTGATCACAACTCTGCAAGATCCTAGATGGATCTCTGCCACGATCCCCTCTCTGATCAGTCACACATTGTGATCGATCTTCCATTCTACATTACTCCTTGCATTTATATCCACTCTTCATATTCCCACTCCATATGAATGCCTAACCTTTCACTTATGGACACTGCTCTTTCATATAGTATAGCCAATAGCATTAATCACATATACTCTAGACCCATGACACAGCTTGGTCTGTGCTCGTTCTTGTAACGTATATAAGGGGTTATGAGTACAGGCTGTTCCCCCAGCCTAATCCACTTGTTTCCTTACATCCTACCCTGCCTACCAAGATGGCCTAGTGACAACAGATCAAGTAAGGGATGTTATTTGCCTGACCCTCTTCATTGACCCTAGGAGTAAGATATCTGGAGATAAAGCTAATCCTTCACCCCTCTTCTCATCGTTCCATCATTCATCGATCCTGACAGTACCGAACTGTCAATGTTATGGCTAGTCAGCAAGCTCGTTCAAGCGCTAGTATAGAACCCAGTATCTAGAAGAACAGAAGACATTCATTGGAAGAACCTTCATACCAGAAACTACCAAAGACCACGTGACAGGAACACCATCATAACATTCCTTGATGTTATATCTGCGATTCTGAGAAGCTCTCACTGCTGAAGGATCTTATCATATTTGTACCATGGACTATATAGATATTTAAGTCATAAGTAGTATCACACTCTCATTGGAACATACATTGGGGTTATAGAACATACCCACATATCCACAGTGGCACCATCTTCACTTTCAAAGATGACAACCTGGAGAACAGTCATGTGATTACCCAAGAGCCGGAACCCTCGCTCCAAGGCTCATACATGATTATGCTAGTACCATAGGGTATTAGTATTAGAAGGAAGACAGAACCTAGTTGCAAGAGTACTAGTGTTATCAAGAACTTGCAAGAGTAGTCCTGGAGTTCATTTATGAAGACAGCCTGCCTCAGTCCTCTTCTTACTCCCATTTCCCATTCCCTGCTATCCAGCACTCTTCTATCCGGATATCATCTCATAGGATTCATCGTTACGTTCCCTGGTCATCTGCTGGGTTGTTGGGTTATATGGTTGGGTAGATGGAACTCTTCAATTCCACAACATAAGGTCAGTACATATTGCTTCTTTAAATTATAAACCCCCTACAGAAAATGGAAAAACCCTTGCTCATCATGGAGAGTTTAACATTCCATGTAACATTAACTTTATGTATCAAGGTCAGGATCGTTTAGTAGCCTTAAAAGCCCTATTAGATTCTGGTGCATGCAATATGTTCATCGATTTGAAAGTAGTTGATCAATATCAACTAGAAAAGAAACCTCTATCCAGACCACTAGAAGCTATTAATGCTAATGGGTCTATCAACACATAAGGAACCTTATGATACTATGTCATGATAGCCATCACCCTACAAGGACATACCGAAATGTTGGACATACTTGTATTCACATTGAATATCCATCAAATAATCATAGGATATGATTGGCTCTCAAGACATAATTCCGATATTGACTGGGTTCAAAAAACCATCACATTCCCTTGCTGTATGCCTTATTGTCAGCAGTACAGTCTACTCACAACATCAATCCATACTATCTCTAAAGAAGAAGAAATAGAGTTGAAGAAAGCAGTACCTACTGCATATCATGACTTCCTCAATGTCTTCTTCGAATCCAAATCCACCTGTATGCCAGAAAGAAAACCTTGGGATCATGGCATTGACCTTAAACCCAATTTTGTTCCCAAAAAAGGTCGCATTATTCTCTTTTTTGAAGTAGAACAGGAAGAAGTTTGGACATTCCTTCAGAAGGAAATAAAGAAGGGATATATTAGACCTTCCAAATCACCACAAACAGCTTCTGTCTTCTTCATTCCTAAAGAAGATGAAAAGAAACGAATGGTTATGAATTACCGATACCTTAATTGTTGCGGAACCGAAGAGTTCTGTCTACCCAACCACATAACCAACCAACCCGGCAGACAACCAGGAAACAATACGATGAGTCCTTGAGATAATGCCTGGTGATGAGGGGTGCTGAACAGCAGGAATGAGGGAACAGGGATAAGGAGAGGACTGAGTCGGACTATCTTCTAGGTGTGAACTCCAGGACTACTCTTGCAAGTCCTTGATAACCACTAGACTATTGCACTAGGGTTCTGTCTTCCTCCTAACACTACAACCTAATGTATGTAGCGTAATTGTGTTCGGCTCTTGGGGCGAGGGTTCCGAGCCTTGGGTAATCATGTAGCTGTTACCAGGTTGCTATCCTTGAAAACGAGGGCGGTGTCACCATAGATGCGAGGGTGTATTCGATAACTCCAAGCATGATCCAACGAGAGACGCTGTGCTACTCATGGCTTAAATATCTGTGAATGATAGAACTAATACTATAAGATCCACACGGCAATGAGGGCCTCTTGGGATTGCAGGTATAACATCAGTAGTCAGAACGATGAGGACTACGTCACGTGATCTTATATCTTTGAGGGTCGGTTCTTGGTACAAGGAATGTCTTCCGTTCTTCTAGGTACTGGGTTCTGTACTAGCGCTTGAACGAGCTTGCTGACTGGCCAGACATTGGCGGTTCGGTACTGTCAGGATCGATATACGATGAAACGATGAGGGAGGGAGTAAAGGTTAGCTTTATCTCCAGACGGCTCACTCCCTAGGCTCAGTTAAGAGGGCAGGGCGAATACCATCCCTTACTTGTACTTAGTCACTAGGCCACCTTGGTAGGCAGGGTAGGACGCAAGGTAACAAGTGGATTAGGCTGGGGGAACAGCCCTACTCATAACCCCACTACTTATACGTTACA
>JBBPJS010001361.1:0-11127 GCA_038088835.1 Singerocomus rubriflavus
AGCGGCTAAAGTAATGAATGAACAAGAAAAGGTCCATGATAGATTGCAATGCAGACGTCCCTGCATGTTGCCTGAGGTTTCATCTGCGGATGCGCTTGTCAATCTCCAACAGTGTTGACTAGCCTTGGTGGCCGATTGATGCTGCCATATCTCATAAGTTCTTGCATACAAATGAGAGGAACAAACGAACCTTCCGCCGTCCAAAAGATGTCGTAACTGCTCGCTAGTATGGTATGTTGGTCACAGTGCATTTCGGTGGTCAATCAAAAAAGAGCACTCACCCGCTTACGTTTGCCTGCTGCCATCCACGAAGGACCCTGATTTGTGGCACCAACTTGCACCATTGATTGCAAAGCGGGTTGATGGTCGACAGACCGATGCGACTCTCTAAGAACTCAACCGGACTCCTGCAAACTCGGATCCTTGTTACTTCCTTTAATCCTCTGGAATAACCTTTTAAATGCCGAAGTGTTCCGGGATGTCTTGTGAGTATCGACAATCTCTTCTGCAGCTGTCTCGGGAGAAGTGTTCTGTGCGTCGTCTGGGGGCTTCGGTACGGCATTGAATGTGCCAGGTGGCAAAACCTTGCTCTCACCATAATGGGCAGACGAAACAGGGGACGGTGCCTGCGGCAATGTCGGCATAGAGGGAGAAGAACAACGTGATCACTAACCTCGTCATAGTTGAATTCCGCAGCGCGGGAAGTTGATGGTGCCCCGACCTATGAGATGGTGAGTTCTCGCTGTTGAGATAGAACGAACAGCCGAATACCTCGAGAACGTCATTTTCGCCATCTCCGTCACGAGTCCCGGGATCGAACGGATTTGGTTCACTGTCATTTTCCTGGTGTAGACGTACATCATAGTCAGTGTTTCATCTTAGTATAAAGGAACAAAAATCCTACTGGCGTGGAATCACGTCGTTCGTTGTTCTCACCACCCAAAGTTGAAGGTTGTCTGCCTGGTCGTTGTTCCTGAGTAGATACCTAACAGTGGAATGGGGTTGCCTGTCAAATAATGTCAATATAAAAGTGCTCACAGGAAATGGACCATAAATTTCCGGGATAATATCACCTAGGTTACGAATCATGCTTGTTCTGTCTCTTTGTCCAGTTGCAAGGTAGTTGTGATCTAGGGAGATGGCGAGCAATTGTATCTGTTCATTGTCCTCAACTATGGGGTCAATCAGAGAGAGAGTTGTTGCATCAAGGAAAGAGATGGTATTGAGTATAATGGTGGCAATGAATTTGCCGTTACCAACCAGAGCGATGGACTTGACGTCACCGAGGGCTGGTGATTCAGCAAGTTGCAACCCAGTGGACGCAGAAAATGATCTAATCCGCTTGTCCTCCAATGTGGCGAAAATGTGCTGGCCATCATGGGACCATGCCAGGGGAGTGATTGGCGAAATCGAAGGTGTGACAGTGTTGATGTCAATGAGTTTGTTGTTAAACTGTCAAACTCACGCTATGTAGCTGCCACATCATACAACTGCCATATCATGCAGTTGTATCACACATCTGTATCATGCGCTGTACACTCGTATTATCATGTGCTGTACATCTGTATCATGCGCTGTAGTTTAGATCAGCGTACTACTACATTAGGAAGGCTAGTATCCCACACACGTCAGATACACCTGTATATAAGAGCTCGCTGCTCTAATCTAATAGATAGTTCTTTTAACCGTTATCACCTGGTAAGCCAGAGGTTCCTCCTCTGCGGGCGCCTTAGCGGCTGCCCTCCACCTCGGTTCAACATTTGTCGCCAGTGCGACTATCGAAAATGCGGATGGAGCCATAATAGCAGGTAGTCGCGATGCGCTCGTTGTCTGGGGAGAGTCGGATTCCAGTGACTGCACGGTCATGTTGGAGTGGACCAACGAGTCTTTCCCCGCTTGTGAGACTCCAAATGCTCGCTTCATCGGACCAAGTCCCAGTGGCGAATCTGGCCAAGTCACTGGAAATGTCGACCGCATGCACATTCCTTCCTTTTTCCACATCAACGGCCTTTTCTTGTAGTTCCACATCCCACACGCTTGCACCGTCATCTGTCCCACACACTACCCACTTCTGATCCTTCGACACGTAATGGCGTTCACCATTCCAGTCTACCGTCCGACCTCTTGGGCATCTGTGAGCCGCCAGCGTTGAATACCATCACTGCTTCCACTCAAAAGGTGGGTTCCATCAGGCTAGAAAGCGACAGCCCACACTTTTTCGTCGTCATAGGTGTCAAGAACTCTTGTTGGGTCTTGCTGAATTGTCAACCTTCATCACTAGCATTCCTCAAAATGTCTACCCACCTCTCCTTGGTGACGACATCCTCCCAATGGTACACAGTCACTGGTCTTGAAGAGTGAACAAATGAGGTCTTTTGAGTTACTTATGAAGCACAGAGTGGGTGAGAAGTCCGTTTCCCTATTCTTAGTGTGAGTAGTAGATCCCTTATGTCTTTGGCGCTTGTTCCTGCTCATATCCTACTAAGTGACTTTGCTGCGATAACAAGGCAAGAACCAACATTGATCAAACTTTTCTTTGTCTGCAAGGATAGTTTTGTACTGTGACCTAGTAGTATTCGTCATGACTCTCCAGGAGCTTACCACTTCCATTGTATCATGTCGGATACTGTCATAGAATACGTGCACCCTAGAACGTTCCTCAGCAGCGCGTACCCTGAAATTCCTCCGTAGGATGAAAGATGTCGGTACGTACCTTCTAAACTCAATCCACATTGCGTTGGCCCGCTCGTGCTTATTGCCATTTCAGACGGGCGGTCATTGAGAATGAAGGAATGTCTATGGTATTTGGATGCTCTCTCTGATACTTCTTTGTCCTTAGCAATGCCTTTAGACACTTGATGACAAGTACTTCGGTTCGTCATCCATACCACACACTGCACGACGAGGTTCACACAAGTGTCACAAAACTGTGCCCCAAGTGCTATATTGAAGCTTGAGATGATGGTCCTTTGTACGACGCGTAGCTGGTTCACTTACATCCCTTTCAACGGACGACGCTCATGTGTGAGCCACATCATTGGAACATCTCCGCGCTTAATGATGCCTCAAAGTCGGACGATGGCCCAGCATGCTTCCCTGCCCCGAGAGTGATCTGCACTGAAAGTGTTGGATGGCACTGCCTTTCGGAACAACAGAGGGTCTGTACAAGTCCATGATAGCGTCAATTTATCGTCTGTCCGCATGGCACAGACGGGTATGTAGTGCATGTTGACTCATGAAACAGAAGGCACTCGAACCAGGACGAATCGTCCTGCTCGTACGATTGTATACCGTAATTTACTATACCCTGATGCCCATCGTTCACTTGGGATACAGTACCTGATAGAAAGTAAGCTACTAGACATAGCACATAGCGACGAAAAAAACATGGATCACGATCATCTCCCATCTTGTTTACATATGAGTTGCCTTCATATATGCCGGGGAAAAGCAACATTTTGTTTTACAACACGTTTTGCAACTACTTGGTAGATCGATATATTAGGCACAGTGTATTTGGTCGTCTGTTCAGGGAGAACACTCACTCATACATGCTAACCTGCTGTCATCTTCGATAGTCCCACCTTTGTGAAACTTGCTCCTGTTGGCGAATTTGAACGAGACTGGCATTCGGCCCACTGCGCAAGGGCGGGTCCTTGTTGCTCCCTCGACTCTCTCAAGCCACACTCTAAATGCTTCACTGTAGATACCTTGGGAGTATCATGACCGTCTTCTAGAATCGCCTCCCCCAGGGAGGTCTCCATGGTCACCTGACGGCCACGGCATGCCATCGAATGACGCACTGAAATAGGTAGAGGGAACAGGGGATGGCGCTTCCGACGGTATCAACATTGAATAAAGTAGCAAGTGAGCTGGATGGTATTTCGACCTATGTGATCATAAGACCTCGGTTCGACGGAGAAGAAAAAGAGACGTACTTCGGGCGAATCATCGTCACCATCTCTGCTGCGAGTTCGAGAGTTGAGTGAACCGGGATCTCCAAGGTCGCCCTGGTATATATGCAGTGCAATTAGCGCAACTCATCGCAATGGTGGAGGACAAAATCCTACCGGAGTGTGATCTGGGAGTTTGTCCTCGCCAACCGAGGTCAAGGAAAGAGGTTTCTTGCGTGGAGATACCCAACTCGGGGTCAGTGAGATCTAGTGAGGGTTTAACCGCAACCTGATAGTGTGAGCGTAAATTTGCTTACTAGTATATCGAACATGCCAGGATGTCACCGAAATTATAAATGTTAATTTTCCTGTCATTTCACGCGGTCGCAAGGTAGAAAGTTGGGATGTCAGGCGTTCGGGAGAGAATGGCTCTATCATCGTGTCACCCCCCACGTCGATGACCTTGCGGTGCAGTTCTGGGTCTCACTCACTTGCACCCCGGGTGGTCCACATGCTATCCACGTTATCCCTCGATACTGGTGTGTCGTCAGTCCCATTCCTATCTGCTTCCGACCTCTTGACCATTTACGATTTGCCATCGGGCCGAATTCTATCAGAGCCGGAATGCGACTGCCCACCTCGTACCCGAGCGATCAGCATCAAGGGTTTATTATGGGTCCTACTGTACTGTGAGCATTCAGTCCCTTCACTCCTAGGATATGCTATGTACCGGTCTTTGTCAACATCATTTCAATGGTGGTTTTGAAACATGAAAAAATGAGGCGTTTGGTTTATTCGTGGTGCGCAAGTTCAGTCCTATAAACGTATTTCCTTGTTCTTAATATGGGTCGGAGACGCCTCGTGTCTTTGGCACTCACTCCAACTCATACCCCAGCTCAGTGACTTCATTGCAATGGTTGTGCGTGCAGCCGAGATTGGCGAAACGTTTCTCCATTTTCGAGGGTGATTTCACCTTGCCTCCTGTGAGTCTGGCTGGCCACGGTTCGACAACTCGCACTGGACCATTGCGCGCACCGCCGCAGACACCCGGAACATTCTCCGACAGGGAGTAAGAAAATTTCCACGAGACAAGGAGGTGGATGTACGCAGCTTCTGGGACTCGAACTACATCCCTATGCAGGCACCTTTCACGAACGACTCATGCGTACCAGCACCGTTGGCATTACTCTTGTCAACGCCGTGGATGTACATGCATCTCTCCAGGAGTTCAGTAATGAGACAACTCCAGGGTCCCTGGCATAACAGGCCATGGATGGATAGATGTTAGCGAGTAAGAGCAGTCAGGCGGGATAATATATTGGGGTAAGCACCGTGTTCTGAGTACTAAGGTAGATGGGCAACGGTGGCAATAAATTTGCCATTACCAGCGAGAGCGATTGAATGGACATTACCAAGGGCTGGTGACTCGGCAAGTTGCAACTCAGTGGACGCAGGGAAAGACCCAATTCCCTTGTCCTTCAACGCAGTGAAAATAGGCCGGCCGCCACGGGACCGTGCAAATGGGAGTGACTGGCGGAATTGAGGGCGTGACAGTGTCGGTGAGAATGAGTTCGTCGCCGGTGCGACTGTCGAAAATGCGAACAGGGCCATCTCGACAGGCAGTCACGATGGGCTTCTGCAAGGAAGACTTGCGAGTACTAAATTCAAAAGAGTTGGGCTCTGTCGGACTTGATGGTTCCAAATCACGTGATGACATCAGGATGGCTGAAGTGTCCGAGGCAAACTCTAGACACACTTCTACATCAGGTTTTTGTAGGCCCCGTGTATTTCACGGAAGTCGGGCAGTCTGCAATTCCAGGTGCGGACGTAAACAGGGTCAAATGTGGACAGTAGCGGCGATGCACACCCCGTGATCCCATCAACTTGATTTCTCGGCATGTCAATAACGACTCTGTGCAAAATGCCCTATGGGGCTGCCGTCCAGTAAGTAATCGGAGCCAAGAACGATATGCGTACGTAGACAACATACTCTGCACGGCATGCCCTGTAATATGGATGACGAGTCCATTGACATGTGGCCACTCAGAAATCGGTCTTGGGTAATGCGCATTATGCGTGCTCAATAATACCCTCATGTCCTGTCTCGTCAGGGAATGCGACGCTTGTAGGTATAAAAGAGATCGAGCTCGCCGTCTCCCACTACTCCTACTATGTCTACCATCCTCGCAGGTGTCCCTACATCTTGCTGCTGGACCGGTGTCAAACACACCGGAACCCCGGAAGGACGAATTGAACAGCTCAGCGGACTGAACACGTATATTACAGAACCACCTGCAAGTGTGGCATCTGGCCCACACCGGAAAGTGCTCTTATTCCTGGCCGACGTCTGGGGACCCATGTTCCTCAACAATAAGTTACTCCAAGACTATTTTGCTTCGTTCGGTATGTTCATGCTCATGATTCTTGCGAATGGTGTCCATTATGCTAACGTGTTGATGGTGTGGGCACCAGGATTCATTGTGCTTGGACCGGACTATTTCTTCGGACTGCCCATCCAGGACCTGCCCCCGGATCGTGACAGGCTTACTTGGATTGAGGAGGCACGCACTCCTGCGATCGCAGCCCTTCCAAAGTGGCTTGACGCTGTGAAAGCAACGTATGGTAGGTCTTCTACCGTCGCAAACGTACTGTTCCTCTTCGAAATTCGAATCGTCTGTTCTCTTCCTACTAGGGACCGAGACCACAAAGTACACTGCGGTCGGTATGTAGCTTACAACCCTTTCCTTCGTAGAATGATCTGTCGTTCTGAGCGAACGTGATTGTTTCTTCAGGTTACTGTTTCGGTGCACCGTTTGTGCTGGATCTGGCCGGAGAGGGATTCATCGTCGCTGGTAACGTGTTCTGTCATGCCCGCTACCTTTCTCACTCAACCCATGTCATCCTCGTAGGTGCAGTCGCCCATCCTGCGTTCCTAGAGGAAAGCCATTTCCAGAAGACCAAGAGTGGGTCACCATCTATCCACCTCTTCCCTATAACTTCTGCGGAACTAATATCATCGCCTTGACAGGTCCCATACTCTTATCCTGTTCAGGTGATCGTCGCGAACCAGTACATTTTGTCCCTTTGCACATGCTAACGATTGACCGGCGTTCTTGCGCTGATCACAGAGGTTGATCATACATTCCCACTCGAGTCACGACGACGTGCAGAGGAAATCTTGGTGAGCAATAAATCGGGCTACTATATCCAAGTGTTCTCTGGCATCTCCCACGGGTTCGCTGTGCGCGGGGACCCAAACGTACCGAATGAACGCTCGTGTCTTTCTCCCTCTTAGTACTCGTGAGTTGTGGTTCGGATGTTGACGGTGGTACCTGGGGAACAGGTTAGGCAAAGGAGGAAAGCGCGCGTGGTATCAAGGAATAGTTCAGTCGCTTTTCGGCGTAAATTTCGACGGTGTGGAGAATAGATTAGACGGTATGTGTTGATACAAGGATGGGCATTGCATTCGTTGATAACGCGTAGTCAAGAAGATGCGGGATGGAGTATGGATGAGGCAGGACCGTAAATACTATGTTTCAAATTGCTTGTTTGACGATGTGGGTTTAAACGAATCAGCGAATCACGTCCGAGGTTTCTGTTAGAGATTCGAGTCCATCACCGGACAGTGGTGTGTGACATCCCGCTCCTGTTTATATATATTTCCGCCACGTTTACGGAAGATTCTACGAGGGGGCCATACGCAAACGTAATGCTGTGAAATTATTAGGAGGAATGGGTTCCGTCTCCAATACGTGGTCGGCAACACATCCACGACGGAAATGCGATCGAATAGCTCAAGCGGAGGACAGTCTTTCCCGATTCTTCCTGATATAATTCACCATCAGTCTCGCGACATAAGCGTAAGGAAGGAACACAAACCGTGAGATAGGCTCCCCCAGTAGAGGCATCAGCTGTGTGTTGCGTCTAGCTGCAAATAAGCCATCGTGAAATGTCACATGACATGAAAAACAGACGGGGGGTGATTGCTTTGGATCTGCGGGACTCGGTCTGTTGTGAGATGTAACTTTTTTGGCTTGGTTATGATCAGTACTCTGCGTGGGTGGCTTTGACTGCAACGTTCACTGAGTCGCGGCATACAGCCCACGTGAATAACGAACCTTTGGCTTCATAACAGGTTTCGCAACCACCCTCTATGATATGTTGAGTACATCACACTTCATTGTATATCAAAGAGACTCACTTGGATAGGTCGACCTGCAGCGATCCTCGAAGGTCCTTCATTCACGGAACCTGTTCTCGCTAGCGAGCGCGAACGAGATGGTCCTGCGACTCGCCAACGCGACTTCCTCGGAAGTCGATTGAGCTCATGCGAGGTCGAGTCTATCTTACTTCTTTTGAACCTCTGAACCCACTTTCGAAAGACTGGAAGGTCATGAGATGACTCAGATGATTCGCTGGTGGCACGATACCCCTCTGGAGGCGCCTCCTGAGGCGGGGCTACGGGTACGGCATTGGATACGTCGGCCAACGGTACCTCGTCCTCACCAGAATAAGCAGAGATAGGAGATGGGACCTCCAGCAGTGTTAGCGTGAACGGCAGAGACAAATGTAGTGATCCCTAACCTCATCGAAATTGAACTCAGCGACTGGCGCGCTTGAAGGTACCTCGAACTACAGGATCGTGAGAATTCACTTTGAAGGGGAAAAGAACACATGAATACCTCGAGATCATTGTCATCAGTTCTATGAGTCCCCTCTGCATTGGATTTTCCATGATCATCATCCTGTGCACATATGTAATGTAGTCAGTACAACTTGTTGTAAAAATGAAGGAAGAGTGCCTAACATGAAAAAGGACATAATTGTCTGGAAGAATATCTTCCAGGTTACAAATCATGACCTTTCCATCACCTCATCCAGTCACAAGAAGGTTACTGTCCAGAGAAATGGCAATTGAATATATTTTTTCACTCTCCTCAATTACAGGCTGAATCTGAGAGAGGGTTGTCACATCAAAGAAGAAGATGGAGGACAACATGAAGGCAGCAATTAATTTATTATTGCTGGCAAGAGTAACAGACCTAATATCACCAAGTATGGGTGATTCAGCAAGGTGCAACCCTGTGGATGCAGCAAAAATATTCTGACTATCAAGGGACCATGCAAATTGATGGATGGCCGACCCTGAGGATGCGTTGATCTTGATGTTGATAAGTTTAGCACCAGTCTGGCTGTCAAAGACATGAATAGAGTGGCCTGAGAAGGTTATAGCAACATGCAGGCCATCTGGCGAGAACTTGATAGCAGTGACTTCATGATTCATGTCATCATGGAGTGGACCAACAAGCCTTTCACCACTTGTGATACTCCAGATTGATGCTCCATTGGAAAATGTCCCAGTGGCAAATCTTGTCAAGTCTGGAGAAATGTCAACCGAATGCACGCCCACTTGAACAATATTGATCATCTTTTCATGCAGCTCTGCGTCCCATACACTCATGCCTTCCTCTGACCCACACACTATCCAGTCCTTTGAAACTGCAATAGCATTCAAGTTCATTCCTGTTTGCTTCCCAACTTCTTGGTTGTCTGCGAGTCGCCAGCGTCGGATTCCGTCAGGACCCCCACCCAGAAGGTGCTCTCCGTCAGGCTGAAAAGCGACTGCCCATACCACACCCTCGTGGCCGGCATCAAAGACTCTCGCCGAATTGTCAGCATTACCCACATATTTTTTTGGAACGACTACGCACTGATATCAGCATTTTCTTCCTCCTTGGCCGTTTCACCTTCGGGTGGGAGGTACACGACACGAAGCCTTCGTTGGTATACCTTCCACTCTTCGCTTGCGCCACTGGGAACATTCCACTAAAAAACATGAGCTGAGACTAGGTGACAAAGTAAAGGGATTCTCACGATATCCAGGAAAACTTTCTTTTCCTTCTCGGGCGTGATGAGGGTGCTTTGGATCAGGAATTTGTCCTTGCATTTAGCAGACAAAGGAGGCTCTTCCTTCATTGGCTGAAGCATCACTGGAAGGTGATAGTCAAAGTATGTCAGGAGTCATATTGCACGAGGCACACCTGACACCTCGACGCTGTCTCCAGGTTCGATTCTGCCCGAATTGGGACGAACACAGTACAGCTAGTACCCGTCTCAATAATGCCATAGCCTACTCGGAGAGGGGGATTACTGACCTTGGGTGCTGTTGTTTTGACCTTGAAGGCAATGGGAGACGAGTTCTGATTTGAGACCAAAAGGACTTTTTTGACGAGCTGCGTAAAGGGTCCTGGAAGGAGATAAGCAGGCCTCGAGAGATGGGATGAACTGTGACGAACTGTTGAATCCCAACGCATTGTTGGGGACGAGGTGGACGGACATGCTGACACGAGGAGGAAGAGGGGATATCTGGAGGGGAAGGCGGGAATGTTCGACTTTGGAGCGGAGTTGGATCCTGGCGCTGGTCTTTATTCTTCCCGCGGCGAGGATCACACACGCTCAGACTCGACTCGTGTTTGAAGCGTGCTCAACACACCCTTTCATCACGTCCCCGACACAGCTGCCATGGCGCGTGCTCGGCTCTCGTCCCCGCACAGTGCGTGTTGCACTCCCCAACTTGATATATTACAGCGCGCGAGATTTATAGGTAGTATCCCCACCTCGCTCACCCCTCAAAGGGTTTCAGCGCAGCGTGCACGAGCCACAAATCCGCGACCAGTTTGATTCGGTCGATCACTTCTTTGAGAGGACCATCTGAGACAGCTTCCCAGTGGGCCTTTGGAGGGCGCCAACGTGAAGTCAAGGTTCAATTCATGCAGCATTCGAATGCACACCTACCTCCACAGTGTCCCAGCCTAGGATACCATGGTAGGCATTGGATTTGCCAATGATTGGAGCCCAGCTGTCCCCATGGAACCTGGGTGTTCCAGCAAGCTTCTGGTGAATTTCTTGAACCAGGGGATCCAACTGACTCATGCTTTTTCCCTCCTTCAAGGTGAACGTCACAAATTCAGTGATCGGTGCGCCAAGAGCGCCTTTGGTGTCTTCAAACTCGACGTAATTGATCGTCGGTTCAGAGCTGTAAGCAGTGTGACAAGCAATCGCTATGCTAGCATCCGCCGCATTGTGGGCGTCTTTCGTGACCCAGTCTACATGGGTGTCAGATTTCAATCATTGCTGTGCTAGATGACAAAGCAATGGAGAGTATACAGTACCATTCACCCAGAAAAGGACAGAGGGGTCTTCCGTTTGGTATCCAATGTAGGACCTGGTTAGG
>JBBPJS010001362.1:0-11124 GCA_038088835.1 Singerocomus rubriflavus
TAGGACAACAATTCGTTAGGACAATGACCTTGACCAACCTCGCCATCAAAGCTCTCCAACACAAACCCAAGGTCACTCTCCCCGACAGGTACAGCGCATTCACAGACATCTTTGCCGAACCCACCAACAACCAACTCCCTTCCTTGTGATCCTATGATCATGAAATCCACCTCTGCGATACCTTTAAACCCTGGATTAGCAAGATCTACCCTCTGAACCCTGAGGAAAGAATCACAACGGAAGGATTTATCAAAGAAAACCTAAAAGCCGGCAAGATACACCTGTTTAAATCACCTCAAGCCTCGCTGTTCTTCTTCATCAAGAAGAAAGATGGCAAGCTGTGCCCCTGTCAAGATTACCGCTACATCAATGAACATACCGTTCGAGATGCATACTGTTACGCGTTGGCCGGGTAGGTCAACGAGTAGCCCTTGGAAGACTAGGCCAGGTCAGAGGTCAAGGTCTAGGAGATGGAGGGTGTATCGTATAATGCTCCGTCAAGGGTTTCCCTAGGCAATGAGGCTAGGGTTGAGGGTTTGCCAAGTCGTAGAGACGAGGCACGCGCAGTAAGAGACAAGAGATAGATTGGGACAAGGGTCTAGTACTAATGAAGTACAAGGGAGACGAAAGCTAAGGTATAGTGCTACGAGGGTGCGCATAAGTACTCGTAGGATGCCCTGTACCCTGGTTAAGGGCAGGCATGAGTAAGTACCCGAGTAGTGGTAACCAGTAGCGTAAGTAGAGCTATCATGGGAGTGGTAGCCAATGGTGTAAAGGGATCATGGGAGAATACCGAAGTAAAGGTAGCCACTAGTGTAATGAGAGCTCCCATGGCTATGGTAGCCATTGGCGTAAAGGGAGCGATGGTAAGGCTATGGCAAGGTTATGGAAAGGTAATGAAAGAGGAATGCTGACGAAAGAGAACCATACTGTGCACAGAGGTGAAGAGTGGAAGAAGAAGCACAGCTGGGCGAAGGGTTGGTTGGATGAGTCAGCATTTGAGAGAAAGAGAATAGAGACGAAGGTGGCACATTGGTGCCGCATAGTCTAGAGTGAAGCATAGTGCATATAGTGAAGAAGAGAAAAGTGTAACATTACCCTCCCGTTAGCTTGCGAGTGACCGCACGAGTCTTCTATGCCCAACTGTAGGATGCCGACTCGTTGACTGGAGAGCCGGTCATGTTGCTGTACACGACATCATCATAGATGTCATTGCCATGATCTGAGGGGTCGCTGAACGCGGCGGGAGTATCTATAAAATGGGAAGGAGGTACGTGCAGGAGTGTGGAGCGCAGAGTGGTGCGTGTATGGCCGCGGTTACGACGTGTACGGCGGACGGGAGAATTTGCGATGGACGCAGGGTTGGAGGAGTCTTGTGACGAGGTAGATGCAGAGGGGGCGGGGGAACGTGTGGTGGTGCAGTCTACAGGTAGGATGGTAGAACGACGGAGCATGCACCGTTCTTGGGTGTGGCCTGGTCGCCACAGCATGCAGAACGGGCATTGGTAGACTGGGCAGTTGACGCGGACATGCCCGAGGCGATGGCATTGGAAGCAGGCCTCGTTATAGTGGGGATGGGAAGGTGGGAGGACTATCCGACCTTGGGCGCCAGTCCAGTAGGTTTCTAGTCATTCTACGATCATCAATTCGTCGAAGGTCAATGCGTCATCGTTAAGAGTGGGAGTGGAAGATGCAGCAAGGTCTGTTACTTCCGTGTGGGTGAGGTTATGGAGGTATTCATCTAATCTGTTGAGGAACTCCCCAAATTCCATCTGATAGGCCATCTCGAGGAGCGAGTTCTCAAGGGAGATGGCGACCGAGCTTATAACGGAGATGAGAAATGCACACATGGCGTTAGCATTGCTGTGGGTGTGGGAGGAGCCCATGCGTAGGCGTTGCAGGGTGAGGAATGTGGTATAGAGGGACTGGAGAGGGGATCCCATATTAAGGTGGGCCTCGATAGGGATGGTGAGGCGAGCGTCTTGGGTAAAGG
This sequence comes from Singerocomus rubriflavus, assembly GCA_038088835.1. NCBI lineage: Eukaryota > Fungi > Basidiomycota > Agaricomycetes > Boletales > Boletaceae > Singerocomus > Singerocomus rubriflavus. The sequence goes on from JBBPJS010001362.1 coordinate 1,994, forward strand.
CACAGATTCGGAGGGCATAGTTGACGTCATGCTGGCCAGCATGCATTCTGTGGGCGTAGAGGGGTAAGTCTATGGAAAGGGTTCCGCTTCATGGAGCAGAATCAAGAGTAGGGTTAAAAGAATTATCTGCTGTCGCCTGATGCGACGACAGGACGGTTGAAGATGTAGAACTCAAAGAAAAAGGAGGAAATAGTGATGACGTATCAAGACCAGCTCCAGGCTGGGGAGTCTCCAGTCGTGACGATGGGTTCTGAGCGGTGGCATTGTTGTTTTTGTAGATGTTGTTGATGGACATAGAAGCGAGGCATATGGTATGAGTGTAGAACGTGATAGGCGGGTGGAGGTGTTCTGAGGGGTTCAAAGACGGTGGCATTTTTTATAGTCGGTGAGAAGTTGCTCGGCGTGAGCCAAGTCCTCTTCTGGGATCCATAAGTCATCCTCTGGACTGTACCCTTTCCACCGGATCAGGAACGAGCAGGTGAAAGGCTTTCCGCGATGTTTCTGGATTCATTCTATTTCGTATTCCTCTTCTCCTTCTATTAAATCAGGGGGTGGTGGAACTGAGTTTGTTTCGTCAGTTCTATATGGAGACAAAAGGGAGGTGTGGAAAACAGGGTGGATTCTCCACATTTTTGGAAGTCACAATTTGAATGTGACAGGGGATATGACTTGTGTGACTGTGAACAGTCCTTCTCGTTTGGGTGCGAATTTAGGGTTGATCATCTGTCGTTTTAGGTTAGTGGCCTTGAGCCATACTTGGTCCCCTTTCCAGAAGGGTTTGTATGCGCATGTGTTTTGATTTTGCATATGCATACGGGCGAGGTTGTGGGAGGTGTTGGCTTTGTTACGTGCCAGTATGAGGTTTTTGACATGTTTGTCTGCTGTGGGATTGTCTGAAGTGAGGGAGATGTCAGGGAGTGGTTTGGGTTCGAAGCCCATAAGGAGGAAAAAGGGGGATTTTCCGGTTACCGAGTGGGAGCGGTGGTTGTGTGCGAATTCTGCATGCACAATGTTGTCCACCCAACTGCTAGGGTGGTTGCCGCAGTAGATTTGTAGGTAGGTCTCAATCTCCTGATTGACTCGTTCAGTCTGACCATCCATCTGTGGATGGTACACGGTGGAGAGAGCTAGGTTGTAGTTGAGGAGTTTGCCGAGGGCTCGTGCGAAGTTGGAGGCAAACTGTGGGCCTCGATCTGAAATGATTTTGTCATACAGTCTGAATCGTTTGTAGACGGAGTTGAAAAAGAGTGTGGCAATGTCGGCGGCAGTGGCAGTTTTCTTGGTGGGGCAAAGGATTACCCCCTTCGTAAGGCCATGGTCGACCACGACCATGAGTGAGTTGAAGTCCTGCGCAATGGGGAGATCAGTGATGAGGTCAATGCTTATCTGTTGGAAGGGGCGAGAGGCTTCCGAAGCAATTGGCTGGAGCGGCGGGGTCGTGGGGTGTGTGTTGGCCTTGTTGGCCTGGCACAGAACACAGTGTCGGACATAGTTGCGAGCGGAAATGGCCATCCCAGGCCACCAGTAGTGCTAGGCTAGAAGTGCGATGGTTTTCTGGAGGCCGGGATGACCTGCCGATTCGTGGTCATGGCACCGTTGAAGGATGGTGGGGCGCATGTCTGGAGGGACGTAGAGGCAGCGCTGGTATCACAGGAGTCCATTACATTGTTGGAACATCCCGAGACAGGGATGTAGATGGAGGGGTGTGTCGGGGTCGAGACGGTTAAGGATATCGGTCGCGAAGGGGTCTGCAGCCGTTTGCTCATGGATGCGGGAAGAGAGGTCGGTGTCAACGAAGTTGATGAACAGGAAGGGGGGAAGGAGTGTGATTTGTTCGTTATCCTCGGTAGTCGTGGTGTGGTTGGGTCGGCGGGATAGCGCATTAGGGGCGGCAAGTGTGGAGCCGGGCGTGTGGTGAAGTTGGAAGTCAAAGTCAGCGAGGTCAAGGAGCCACCTAGCCTGACAACAATTGAGCTTCTGGGCTTTGCGGAAATATGTGAGGTTTTTATGGTCGGTGAAGATGGTGGTGGTATGGCCCGTTCCTTGTAGATAATGTTGCCACGCCTTCAAGGCGCGGATGATGGCGAGGAGTTTGCAGTCGTAGATGTCGTAATTATGTTCTGCTGGGGAGAATGCTTGGGATAAGTACGAGCATGGGTGGAGTTGGCCATCGTTCCCTTGTTGGGAAAGGACTGCACCGGAGGCTTGAAGGGAGGCATTGGTGAAGATGACGAAGGGTTTGGCGAGATCTGGGAAGGTCAGTACCGGTTTAGCAAGGAATAGCTCCTTGAGGGTGTTGAAAGTCTTCTTGCAGGTTTCCGTCCAGACCCAGGGTTGGGTTTTCTTTGTCAGATCGATCAAGGGTCTGACGAGCATGGAGTAGTTTGGGATAAATTTGCAATAGAAGTTAGTGAACCCCAGGAATGATCTTACGTCTTTGACAGATTGCGGTTGGGGCCACTTGGCGATACCGTTGAGTTTGACGGGGTCCATTGTGATTTGTCTGGGTTTGACAACCATGCCGAGGTAGTCGACTTCGGATTTGTTGAAGTCGCACTTTGTCAGTTTGAGCTGTAGATTGAGCTGTCGCATCTGTTCGAGGACATGACAGGTTCGTTCATTGTGTGTGTCCTGGTCGGGGGAGAAGATAAGTAGGTTGTCCATATAGATTACCAACCATCCTTCAGCTATAAGGTCAGCGAAGGATTCATTCATGAAGCGCTGGAATGTGGCCGGCGAGTTGGAAAGTTCAAAGAACATGACCATGGGTTCATAGAGACCTTTGTGGGTAATGAAAGCGGCTTTCCATTGGTGTCCCTCCTTGATTCGGACATTGTTGTATCCCCAACGAACGTCGAACTTGGTGAAAACCTTGGCATCCTTTAGTTTATCCATAAGGTCTGAGATGAGGGAAAGGGGGTAGGCGTTTCGAACTGTATGTTCATTGATGTAGCGATAATCCTGGCAGGGTCGTAGTTTGCTGTCTTTCTTTTTGATGAAAAAGAATGGCAAAGCCTGGGGGGATTTGGAGGGTCGAATTTTGCCAGCTGCCAAGTTTTCCTCGATGAATCCTTCTGTTGCAACCTTTTCCTCGGGGTTCAGAGGATAGATTTTACTAATCTTGGGTTTAAACGTGTCGCGAAGGTGGATTTCGTAATTGTAAGACTGAGAGGGTGGGAGTTGATTGCTGGTGGGTTCGTCAAAAATATCCTGGAATGCGCTGTATCTGTCGGGGAGAGTGACCTGTTTTTTATGTTGGAGGGCTTCGATGGCAAGGTTGGTTAATGTCGTAGCCCGGATGAACCATTGCCCGACCTTCTTTAGTCTGTTGACTGCTTGTACATTGTGGGCAACTCTTTCTTCGGGTTGTGGTCAGTTGAGGTACCTAAAGAAGTGGGGGGTTTGTTGGTGAGTGACACGAATCTCCCGGGTTGGGAGAGGTCGAGTGGGAATGTGGGAGAGGAATCAGGCATAGTTTCAGGATTGGTCTGTGGACTGCTTAATTTCGACCACCTTGGTGGTCCAGTTGATCTGAGGGTTAATTTTGTGCAACCAGGGTGCACCGAGGATCAAGTTGTTGGATCTGCAGTGGATGACTACGAAGTGTACTTTATGCATGATGTTGCCGATGGTGAGATAGATGTTGGCTCCATACTTGGCGGTTCCTTGTTTGTTCAGGGAGGCATCCACATTTGCGATGCGGATGGGTTTGTCAAGTCGGGTGAGGGGAATGTTGTTTCATTTGGCAAAGTGCCAGTCGATGCAGTTGATTTCTGCTCTGCTGTCAATGAGGGCGGTAGCAGGGACGCTTCGTTTCGTGGATACGAGTAGTTTGACCAGTAGAGACAATGAGTGTCTATTGATTTCTTCTACTTTAGCATACACGGGGTTAGGAGGGGGAAAGCTACGCATCTTAGGCAATCCCCTCTTTAAAAACCCTGCGTTCTTCCAATGGTGGCTGTCCCCTCGTGTTCATCTGCCAAGTCAATGAGTTCCTCGACACAGGGTGTGTACGAGGTGATCCCATGAGTCTTTTTCGTCGATGGAGGGGAGGAAGCAGTCTTGTTCTTGGTGTCCTTGAATCTGGGGCAAGCATTGGTTCGGTGGCCAGGTTGCCGGCATCGGAAGCAGAGATCGAGGTCGAAACACCTCTTTTGTTCTTCTGGGGTGAGCTTGTTAACGTGGACTGCGTCCACGTCCATGGCATTTGGGTCTCTGGGGGTCAAGTAAGTAGCATAAAAAGGCTGGAACTGATGAGGTCGGAGGGCTTGTTGAACGACGCAATTTGCTCGTTCATGTTGAGAGATGAAGGTGGCGGTGCGTGTCATCCATTCTTCCACCGTGGTGGGGACTTTTTCCATTCCATAGATGCGGCGCATGATGAAGATTGGAATGGCAGTGGTGTAGTAGCTGATAAGGACTTGGTTTTCTGTGATTTCTGCCTCAGTTTTCTTGGTTGCAAACTGGGCGTTGTATTCTTGGATGGAAGGTTCGTATTCCTTCCTTTTGTTAAGGGTCATGTGGGTGGTGGCAAGCCAGGAGATGGCGTCGGCCATGACTTGGGTGTTCTGATACGATTCGCGGAACGCCTTAAGGAAGTTTTGGTAGGTGCCCATGTCGATAGCACCAGTGACGGTGTCGTAGGCCTTGAGGTGGAAGTTCTGGGCTCATGTGGCTGCAGAACCTTTGGTCATGAAGAAGAGGGCGAAGGCGATTTTCTTCGCAGAGGTATTGTAGACATCTTCATTGACTGCGAGGTAGAACATAACCATGTTAAGCCACGGCAGAGCTTTTCTATAGTCACCGTCAAAGTGCTCGGGGGTGCCGAGACAGAGTTTGATGGGTTTTCCAGTGCTGGACATGGCTGGCACTGGGGTAGAGGTGTTAACGGGGGAGAATGGGAGATGTCGGTGGACCAGGAGTGGTGACGGTGGAGTGGGTACGCGAGGGATGGATGCTTGAGCCGCTAAGGCATGGCTAAGGGTTGTGGCTAGCTGATCAGCGGCCGCGTTCGAGGGGGTGATACCTAAGTCAGAATCTGTGTCCGAATGGGAGTCTTCATTGTCTTCAGAGGAAGACTGGGCTAGGGCTTGGTTGGTTCGCAGAGACCACCAAGGATTAACAGTGGGTCGTGGGTTTCAAGGTTGTTGCGACGTGATGTCGTTGGGAGTGAGCTAGTGGATACTAGTCGCAGTAGAGTAGCTTTCATCTTTTGTTATGCATTGGCCAGGTAGGTCAATGAATAGCCCTTGGAAGACTAGGCCGGGTCAGAGGTCAAGGTCTAGGAGATGGAGGGCATATCGTATAGCGCTCTGTCAAGGGTTTCCCTAGGCAATGAGGCTAGGGTCGAGGGTTTGCCAAGTCATAGAGACGAGGCACGCGCGGTAAGAGACAGGAGATAGATTGGAACAAGGGCCTAGTACTAATGAAGTACAAGGGAGACAAAAGCTAAGGTATAGTGCTACGAGGGTGTGCATAAGTACTCATAGGATGCCCTGTACCCTGGTTAAGGGCAGGCGTGAGTAAGTACCTGAGTAGTGGTAACCAGTAGCGTAAGTAGAGCTACCACGGGAGTGGTAGCCAATGGCGTAAAGGGATCATGGGAGAATACCGAAGTAAAGGTAGCCACTAGCGTAATGAGAGCTCCCATGGCTATGGTAGCCATTGGCGTAAAGGGAGTGATGGTAAGGCTATGGCAAGGTTATGAAAAGGTAATGAAAGAGGAATGCTGATGAAAGAGAACCATACTGTGCGCAGAGGTGAAGAGCGGAAGAAGAAGCACAGCTGGGTGAAGGGTTGGTTGGATGAGTCAGCATTTGAGAGAAAGAGAATAGAGACGAAGGTGGCACATTGGTGCTGCATAGTCTAGAGTGAAGCGTAGTGCATATAGTAAAGAAGAGAAAAGTGTAACAGAAAACATCGTGCACACCAAATTTGCACACAACCACTGACCCCACTCGGTAATGGGGAAATCCCCTTTCTTTCTCCTCATGGGCTTTGAGCCCAAACCTCTCCCCGATATTCCCCTTACGACAGACAACCCCACAGCCGACGAACGCATCAAGAACTTAATTGAGGCACGAAAGGAAGCCAATGCCTCTCACAACCTAGCCCGTATGTGCATGCAAAACCAAAACACGCACACCTACAAACCCTTCTGGAAAGGAGACCAAGTATGACTTGAAGCCACTAACCTAAAGCGACAGGTGACGAACCCCAAATTCACACCAAAATGAGAAGAACTGTTTATGGTCATGGAAGTGATCTCCCCAGTCGCATTCAGATTGTGGCTCCCCAAGGCCTGGAAAATCCATCCAGTCTTCCATGCCTCCCTTTTGTCTCCGTATAGAACTGACGGAACAAACTCTGTTTTACCACCTTCTGACTTAATAGATGGTGAAGAAGAATATGAAGTAGAACGGATCTGGAGACACTGTGGAAAGCCATCCGCCCACTTGTTCCTGATCTGATGGAAAGGATACGGCTCAGAGGAGAACTCATGGGTCCCCAAAAAGGATCTGTCACACGCCTGACAGCTCCTCACTGACTATAAAAAACGACACTGTCTTTAGACACCCCTAAAACGCCCCTTTCAACCCACCACATTCTACACTCTCGCCATATGCCTCACGTCCATGTCCCTCAACCCCACCTGTGAAACCAATGATGCCACCACACAAAACACGTCATCATGACAGGAGAATCCCCAGCCTGGAGCTGGTCTTGATACGTCGTCACTATTTCCTTCTCTTTCTTCGAGTTCTCCATCTGCAACCATCCTGTCATCACATCAGGTGACAGCAAATGATTCTTTTAACTCTACTATTGATTCTACTCTGCGAAGCGGAACCATTTCTGTAGACTTACCCCTCTATGCCCACAGAATGTGTGCTGGTCAGCATGACATCAACTATGCCCTCCGAATCCATGCCTTTACCCAAGATGCCCACCTCACCGTCCCCATCGAGGCTCACCTCAATATGGGGTCGCCATTACAATCCCTCTACACAGTGTTCCTAGCCCTCCAACGCCTATGCATGGGCTCCTCCCACACCCACAGCAATGCCAATGCCATGTGTGCGTTCCTCATATCAGTTATGAGCTCGGTTGCCATCTCGCTTGAGAACTCCCTCCTCGAGATGGCCTATCAAATGGAGTTTGGAGAATTCCTCAATGGCCTAGACGAATACCTTCGCAGCCTCGCTAGTGCAGAGGCAGCGGAACCTGCTATGTCCCCTACCCCCACTCTCAATGATGACACATTAATATTCGACAAATTAATGATCGTAGAACAGCTCGAAACTTACTGGACCGGCGCATAAGGTCATGTGGTCCTCCCACCATCGCACCCCCGCTACAACGAAGCATGCTTCCAATGTCACCACCTCGGGCATGTCCGCATCAACTGTCCCATCTACCAATGCCCTTTCTGCATGCTGTGGCAGCCTGGCCACACTCAAGAAAGGTGCATGCTTCACCGTTCTACCATTCTACCTATGGATTGCACCACCATGTGATCCCCAGCACCTTCTACGTCTACCTCATCACATGATTCCTCTAGTCCCGCGTCCATCGCACACTCCCTGGTCCGATGTACTCGTCGCAACTGCAGACACACACGCAGCACTCCTCACTCCCTGCCGTTGCAAATTCCCCCTCCCCGCTTCATAGACACTCCCGCCGCGTCTGGCGACACCTTAGACCACGGCGACGACATCTATGACGATGTCACATACAGCAACATGACCGGGTCCCCAGTCAACGAATCCGCATCCTACAGTTGGGCATAGAAGACTCGTGCGGCCACTTGCAAGCTAAAGGGGGGGTAATGTTACACTTTTCTTCACTTCACTACATGCACTATGCTTCTTCCTAGACTATGCAGCACCAATGTGCTATTGTTCGTTTCTTTCTCTCATCTCGAATGCTGACTCAGTCATTCCAACCTTTACGCCAGCTGTACTTTTTCTTCTGCTCTTCTTATCTGCGCACAGTATGGCTCTCCTTCGTCAGCATTCCCTTTTCATTGCCTTGTCATAACCTTACCATAGCCTTATCGTTGCTCCCTTTACGCCATTGGCTACCACAGCCATGGGAGCTCTACTTATGCTATTGGCTACCCTTATCTTGGTATTATCTCACGATCTCTTTATGCCATTGGTTACCATTACTGCGGTAGCTCTACTTACGCTATTGGTTACCACTACTTGGGTATATTCTCACACCTGCCCTTAATCAGGGTTCAGGGTACCATATAAGTACTTATACCTGTCCTCGTAGTACGATACCTTAGCTTTTGTCTCCCTTGTACTTCATTAGTACTAGGCCCTTGTCCAATCCACGTTTACGCCTTTCAAACCTTGACCGCCTCATCTCTATGACTCGGTAACCCTTGACCTTGGTCATAACGACTAGAGGAACCCTTGACGGAGTGCTTACGATATGCCCTCCAACTCTTTGTACTTGACCCCTGATCCAGCCTAGTCTTTCAAGGGCTACATGCTGTCCTACCCGGTCAATGCATAACACCCAACAGATCGGTTGGGAATTACTAGACTGATATCCTGATCTTCTCAATCATCATCTTCCATTACCACCACCCCTTTAGTACCCTCGTTGTGCCACCTTAGAGATAGAGGACTACCTTGGCAGCAAAGAAGATCTGCACCCAGCAGATAAAGATCAGATACGTTATCTCCATCTTGAAAAGCCTGCAAATCATCATGAGTGGATCAGGTGGGCACAAGGAACTAGGTTCAGACAAGCTGCCTTCACATTTTTTGTGGAAAGAGAGGAAGCAAGGCTAACTGATACTGTTATCAATCTTGAGATCCAGTTGTCAGCAGTCAAGGCCTTGAAAGAGAAAAAGGATAGGCTGCAACACTGGATCGAAATCTTAAAAGCTAAAAAGAAGTATCTCTCCCATAAATCGTACCAGCTTCATAGCTGTAACATTTCAAAGATCAAGTAGACCTTGTAAGATAGGTCTAGGAGATCCTTGCTAGCAACTCAATATGTCGTTCTCTCAGTTTCGAGACTTTGAAGGATATGATTAAGATTGTTCCGATACCCCCACTCCCCCAGTCAAACTAGAACAATCTGGTTATCAAAGTATCACTCCACCTCCCACC
>JBBPJS010001363.1:0-11123 GCA_038088835.1 Singerocomus rubriflavus
TCCCCCAGCCTAATCCACTTGTTACCTCTCGTCCTACCCTGCCTACCAAGGTGGCCTAGTGACTAAGTACAAGTAAGGAATGGTATTCACCTGGCCCTCTTAACTGAGCCTTAGAAGTGAGCCGTCTGGAGATAAAGCTAACCTCCACTCCTCTCCTCATCATTCCATCGTATCCTTGTACTACTGAACCGCCAACATTAGGCCTACGAGCCAACTCATACCTTGTCTAGTTCAGAACCCAGAACCTATGAAAGTACGGAACTCATTCATTGGAAGAACTACCGAACCATTATCAAAGATCACATGATGGAACCATCATCGTAACATTCCTGATGTTATACCTGCAATCCTGAGAAGCTTTCACTGCTGAAGGATCTTATCATATTAGTACTATGGACTTACAGATATTTAAGCCACGAGTAGCATTGCGTCTCTCATTGGGACATCCTTTGGGGTTATCATACATACCCAAGGATCTACAGTGACACCGACTTCGTTCTCAAGGGTTGCAACCTGGTAATAGCTACACGATCACCCAAGAGCCAGAACCCTTGCCCCAAGGCTCGCACACGATTATGCCTTTCCTATTAGGGGTTAGGTATTAGGAGGAAGACAGAGCATCGTTGCAAGAGTATGATTGCTAGCAAGGACTTGCAAGAGTAGTCCTGGAGCTCTAGACACAGAAGATCCCCCGATGCACAGTCCTTCCCTTTATCTGCAGACCTCAAGACTGTCCTAGTCACCATCCTCTTATCTGACTATTATGGTTAAGCCCTGTACTGAGATCTCTGGTCATCCGCTAGGTTGGTTGGGTTGTTTGGCAGAGTAGCATAACTCATTTGGTTCCGCAACAGAGGAGAGGGTGATTATCAACATCTTGATAAACTATTGCATTGTTGGTATTACCAGGACTATTGCATCTGATATGCATCCTTCTAATACTGCATCCTATGAGTGCAGCATAATCGTAGTTGATCCTTGGGGTGAGGAGTCTAGGTCTTGGGTAATCACATGGCTATCTCCAGGTTGCCAACCTTCAAAGCTGGTCAGGGGTGCCACCCCATCCCAGGGTCTCCACACAGTATACCCAATGGGATCATCTTCAAGGCCACAGCCAAGGAGGAACAACTATAAATACCATTTTGTCAATATGATAAGGAACACTGGCAACATATGTCTATGTGACCTGCAGGTATAACATTTTCAAGAGCATTGCAATAATGTCTTGCATCATGTGGGATTTCTACATCAGGTTAGTGCCCTCATAAAGATGGGCAATATCACAAAGAATGTTGCCTTTAAGTTGTCTTGACTGTAACATTGTTTTAACTGGGTCTCAAGCTTGCATGACCACACAGAGATAAATAGGGGTAGAGGAGTAGAGTGGACCACATCCAGGCAATGCCTTACTCCCAGGCAGTCTGAAGACCAGATGGGCGAATAGCTACCTTTTTACTTGTTGTTCCTTAAACATCACTAGGCCACCTTTGCAGGCAGAGTAGGAGAGGTGAACAAGTGGATTTGGCTGGGGGGACACCAGCCCTTGCACAACCCCTTATATATGGTACAAGAAGGTGCACAGACCAAGCTGTGACCTGTGGTCTAGGGTATACAGTATTAAAGCTATTGGACAATAAGGTAAAGGTAAGAGTCCATGATGAAAAGGTTAGGCATTTATAGAAGAAGATCAGAAGCAGATATGAATGCAGGGCTTACTGTAGAATGGAAGATCATCACAAGATGTGAATGATCAAAGGAAGGATTGTGGCAGAGATCCCATCAAGGGTTCTGCAGGATCATGATCTAGATTGATAATCTAGATGAGATGTCATACTGATTGGGAAAGGCGGAGATGAAGGAATGGAAGATGCATCACAGGCATGCACCAACCATGAGAATGTGGAAGGATCTAAGATGATCAGTGTGAGGTCATGACAGTCGTGAAGAAGGGAGAGAGTGAAAATGTGAAAATGTGACAGGTGAAGGCATGAAATGTGAAGGGACAGAGATGTCATGTGATCAGGGAAAGAGGAGTCATGTGACCTTTGGGTTACATGATCATGAAAGGTCATGCCCAATGCTAACACAGAGTACACTGGGAGTAGTCATGCACACACTGGCTAACACAAAGTACCAGTGGTGAAATGCGATGTCATAACAGATAGCTTCTATGACCTGCAGGTATAACATCTAGGAATGTTACGATGATGTTCCTGTCATGTGGTCTTTGATATGTTTCTGAGTTCAAGGTTCTTCCAAGGAATGTCTTCCATACTTGCAAAGGTTCTGGGTTCTGAACTAGCCAAGGTACAAGTTTGCTAGCTTGCCATAATGTTGGCGGTTCGGTGATGCTAGGACAATGAATGATGGTACAATGAAGGAGAGGGGTAAAGGTTAGCTTTATCTCCAGATGTCTTACTCCTAGGGCTCAATGAAGAGAGCTAGGTGAATAACATCTTTTACTTGAACTGTTGTTACTAGGCCACCTTAGTAGGCAGGGTAGGATGCAAGGAAACAAGTGGATTAGGCTGGGGGAACAGCCAACTCATAACCCCACTACTTATATGGTACATGATAATGCATAGACCAAGCTGTGACTAGAGGTCTAGGGTATAAGAGATTAATGCTATAGGATGATAGAGTAAAGGGTAAAGTCCATGAGTGAAAGGTTAGGCAACTTCATATATCAGAATGGAAGAAGTGGATATGAAGTGCAGGGAATAATCTAAGATGGGAGATCGATCACAAGGTGTGACTGATCAAGAGGGGAATTGTGGCAGAGATCCATCTAGGATCTTGCAGGGTTCGTGATTGAGATACAATCTTGATTGGTAATCATACCGATCAAAGAGTAAGGGTGGAGATGAAGAAAGGAAGGTGCTCGGGAATGGAAGAGTGATTGGTGAGGTCATAAAGAGTGTGAAGAGGTAATAACTGTGATTGTGATCAATGTGAAGAGTGAAGGCATGACAATGTGAAGGGAACAAGAGAAGTCATGTGATCAGGGAAAGTCATGATTGAGTACTCATGCATGCAAGCATAGCAGTCATTGTACCAAGTATCATATACAATTCATAACAATATGTTTAATAACCCCAACAGTGTTTCAATGAGAATGCAGTATCACTCATGGCTTAAATATCTGTAATGCTATAATCTAATATGATAAGATTTGCATGGCAATGATAGCCTCTCAGGATCACAGGTATAACATCAAAGGAATATTATGATGTGGTTCCTTGTCACATGATTCTTTAGTAGTTTCTGGGTTCAGTAATCTTCTAAAGAATGTCTTTGGTTCTACTTGGTACTAGGTTCTGTACATTGTTAGGGAACAAGCTTGCTAGCTGGCCAGATATTGGTGGTACAGTGTTGCTAGGATCTGATACAATGGTATGAAGAGGGAGAGGAGTAAGGGTTAGCTTTATCTTCTAACATCTCACTCCTAGGGAACCAATAAAGGTCCAGTAGGTGAATAACATTATGCTACTTGTATCCTTACACTAGGCCACCTTGGTAGGCAGGGTAGGAGAGGGATGAAACAAGTGGATTAGGCTGGAGGAACAGCCCTTGTCACAACCCCTTATATATGGTACAAAGGAATGCACAGATCAAGCTGTGTCTGAGGTCTAGGATATATGCTATTAGTGCTACTGGCTAATAAGATTAAAGGGAAGAGTCCATGAGGAGAATATTAGGCATCTCATTTAATAGAATGGAAGAAATGAAGATGAAGATGCAGGGGTTAGGGTAAAGGAATAATTGATCACAAGATGTAATGATTAAGAAGGAGGATTGTGATAGAGATCCATCTAGAATCTTGCAGGGTTTGTGATCAAGATTCCATCTTGATAGGAGATCATACTGATTGGAGGGAATGATGGAGATGAAGAAGATAAGGTGATCAGAATGGAAGAGTGATCAGTGTAAAGACATGTCATTTGTGAAAGAGTGAGGAGGTGACAAGTTGTGATACATATGAAGAGTCAGGGGCATGAATATGTGAAGGGATGGAGTGGTCATGTGATTAGGGAATGATGATGTCATGGCACTCATGATACTCATGCAAGCACTCATAGCAGTCATTGTGCAGAGTTCATACAATATTTTGTAACACCACCTTAGTAAGGCCATGGTTGACCACGACTAGAAGGGCATCAAACTTGCAGAAGAGCAGAAGGTTGCAGATGAGGTTGCAGCTTATCTGTTGGAATGAACATTGGGAGGATGATGGGATGGGCATGAGGGGTGGAGTAGTAGAGTGTGTGTTTGCCTTGCATGTCTGATAGAGAATGCAGTTGGTGACATATTGTTGAATGTAAGAAGCAAGGTCAGGCCACCAGAAGTGCTGGATAATTAGTGTGTGTTACACAATCTAGAAACAACTATACTTCTGAGAGGACAATCACAAGGACTTGAGGTAATGCAAACACTATGCAGGGTCTTGCCACAAAAGCCACACAGATACACAGATAACAGGGTGAGAGTAGATGGGTAAGGATAGGGAGTAATATCCTTAAAGTCTCAACCTACTAGGAGGTGAATAACCAAGTGGATTAGACTAAGGGGGATCAGTCAAATACACCTCATATTTATATTACAGAGGACTGTGCACAGACCAGCTAATGTCATAGATAAGAAGATAGCAAAATTATAAAGAAGAAGCAGGGATTAAATCCTCAATGCAAGCATGAGGCATCAGAATGGAAGGAAAGAAGCAATGGAAATGAAAAGAAAGCTTCTTTCATAAATGGTAATTAAAGAGGCTATGCCTATGAGGTAGCCTGCAGTCATAACATTATTGGTCTAGGCCTGATCATGTGATCAGTCATGTGATGAAGATAAGATAAAAGATTAGATCATAGGATCATAAGGTAAAATAAAGAAAAGAAAGAAAAGTGTCAAGGAAATGTATGATGTCATAACACTTCCCCCCCCTCAAGACTCATATTCCAGATGAGTCGGAGAGTCAGAGACCATAGTAAAGTTTTTATAAGCATTGAAGAGTGATGCAAAATCCACATTTTGAAGATAAATATGATAAGAAGCTGAAGGGTTCAATCTATGAAATTCAGCAATTGCCTTAGATGCATTCTGCAAATGACTAGTAGGTTTTCAAGTATTATCTGAATTATCCCAACCCTTCCAGTGTACCAGATACTGGATTGAACCACCATGCATATGAGAAGTGTGAATATAATCCACTTCAAACTCTTCATCTTCTTCCTGAGTAACAACAATTGCATTAGGTCATAATACTGGTTGATCAGGCAATGTGTCATGAAATGGTTTTACACAAGAAATGTTGATGATAGGATGAATCTGTAGTTGTTTTGGCAAGTTCAAATGCATAGCATTTGGCAAGATTTCAGAAATCTTATATGGGTCCAACCATTTCTGTGTTAACTTTTGAGTGGAATAAGATAGATGAAAATTATTGGTGGATAGCCAAACTTGTTGGCCAATTGCAGGTGTAAAGGTGATGGGAGCATATGGTGCATTAAGCATTTTATTATGTGTTTTTTCAAGTGCTTTTTTCACTTCTGAATGTGCTTTTGCACATTTTAATCCAAATCCACTGCTAGCAGATTCAAAACCTAGTTGAGGGATATGTTAAACTCTAGATCAGATGTTGCTCTGAGGAGGAACTCTGAGGGTTCAGAATTGAGGGGTTCAGATAGGACTTGGCTTCACTATATGTGGTGTACCCTTGCAAAGGATTTGGTTGTCCCAATTTACAGAGGCCAGAGGTCAGAGGTCAGAGAGGGTAAGTATAGAGGGGGGAAGTTGGTCTATGACTTATAGGGCAGATAGGTGAAGTGTCAGCAGAAGGTGGACAGAAGGGGAGTTGGGGGCCAGAGGATAGAGGACAAAGTGAGTTGGAAGAGAGTCAGTCAATAACTTGACTTTAGACTTGGGGAAGATTTGAAGGTTGGAGTTCAGAGTGAGTTAGAGTAAAGTCAGTCAATGACTTTTGAAATGATAAGGGGAGGTGTTGTTATCTCAATTTCAGACTCAGGAAAGGTTTGGAGGTCAGAGTTTGAAGTGAGTCAGAATGAAGTCACTCAGTAACTCTTTGGTAGCAGATGATGTTATGCTGATTTCAGACTGAGGTATATAGAAGTATCTACAGAGTTTATATATGGAGGAACTTGGGTAACTAAGTCTGGAGTCAGATAATACTATGTACTGAAGGGGTCAGAGGTAAGACTATGCTGAAGTGCAGCCTCAAAGCTGTGCTTCTGAATGAGCACCTGTTGTGAAACCAAAGAGTTCTGTCTACACTGCCAACACAACCAACCAACCCAGTGGATGACCAGAGATCTTGATATGGAGCTTAAACCATGATATTGGATAAAAGAATGCTAGAATAGCAGGAAGGGGGGAATGGATGAGAGGAGAGGACTGAGTCAGAATGTCTTTTTAGATATGAACTCCAGGACTACTCTTGCAAGTCCTTGATAATGCTAGTACTCTTGCAACTAGATTCTGTCTTCCTCCTAATATCTAAGACCTAACATCAAAGGTATAATTGTAGTCAGCTCTTGGGGTGAGGGTTCCAAGCCTTGGGTGATTGCATGACTATTTTCTAGGTTGTCATCCTTGAAAGTGAAGACAGTGCCATCATAGATACATGGGTCTGTTTGATAACCTCAATATATGTTCCAATGGAGATGCAGTATCATCTGTGGCTTAAGTTACTGGTATCAAAAGGATTGTTAATATGATAAGGGCCAATTGGCAACATAGCCTGTTATGGTTCACAGGTATAACATCTGCTAGACTGGTTTGATAGAGTCTTGCATCATGTGAGTTTGATCTTTAGAGGCTTAGTTCTTGGTACAATGAATGGGTTTCATACTTTCATAGATTCTGGGATCTGAACTAGATGAGGTATGAGTTGGCTCGCTGGCCTGACATTGGCAGTTTGGTGGTGCGAGGATTGGAATGATGATATGATAGAGAGAGGGAAGGATAAAGATTAGCTTTATCTCCAGACAGCCTCACTTCTAGGCACTCAATGAAGAGTGGGTAGGCAAATAGCATCCTTTACTTGAGACATCACTAGGCCACCTTGGTAGGCAGGGTAAAAGAGGTACAAACAAGTGAATTAGGCTGGGGGAACAGCCCTTGTTATAACCCCTCTACTTATACATTACAGAAATGTGCATAGATCAAGCTGTGACTAGGGGTCTAGGATATGAGGGATTAATGCTAGAGGTATCTAGGGTAAAGGGTATAGTCCATGAGTAAAAGGTTAGGCATCTCTTCTGAAGAATGGAATGAAACAGAGATGAGATGCAGGGTGTTATGAAACCATATGCATCACTTGTACTTTGTGTCAGCAAGTGCATGCATGACTCTTTCTGTGTACTTTGTGTTAGCACAGGATATGACTTTCTAGTGCACTGGTTGCACTTTTCATGATCACATGACCTTTGGGTCACATGACATCCCTGATCACATGACTACTCTGACCCTTCACACTTTATGCCTTCACCTGTTACATGTTCACACCTTCACACTCTTCACATCTATTATGACTTCACAACATCACACTGATCATCTTAGATCCTCCCACATCCTCATGGTTGGTGCATGCCTGCGATGCATCTTTCATTCCTTTCATCTCTGCTCTTCCTGATTAGTATGACATCTCATCTAGATTATCTGATCTGGATCATGACCCTGCAGAACTCTTGATGGGATCTCTGCCATGATTACACTTCTGATCAATCACATCTTGTGATGATCTTTCATTTTACAGTAAGCTCTGCATTCATAGCCACTTCTGATCTTCTTCTATGAATGCCTAACCTTTTCATCATGGATTATTACCTTTATCTTATCTATCAATAGCATTAATTATGCTATACCCTAGACTCAAGACACAGCTTGATCTGTGCACTCTCATATATCATATATAAGGGGTTGTGCAAGGGCTGTTATCCCCCAGCCAAATCCACTTGTTTACCTCTCTCACTCTGCCTGCAAAGGTGGCCTGATGATATTTAAGCCATAACAAGTAAAAAAGTAGCTATTTGCCTGCCTGATCTTCGAACTGCCTAGGAGTGAGGCATTGCTCAAATGTGGTCTCATTCTCCACTCTACCCTCTTTCTATTTATAACTGTGTGGTCATGCTAACTCAGGACTCAGTCAAGATGGAACCCAGTCAAGACAATCTGGAATATGTTCTTTGTGAAGATACACTTTGTGCAAGATAAAATCATGTGACTCAAAAGTCTTATCACAAGCTCAAAATAATATTATACCTGCAGACATCATAGGCATATGCTGCTGATTGTCCTTATTATATTCACAATAGTATTTATAGATGATTCCTCCTTGCCTATGGGCTTGAAAAAAGACCTTGTTGGGATGCTGTGTGAAACACTCTGAGGTGGGGTGGCATCCCTGATCAAGCTTTCAAGGTTGGCAATCTGGAGATAGCCACACGATCACCCAAGAGCTGGAATCCTCACCTCAAGGCTTGTCTATAATTATGCTGCATTCATATGTTGCAGTATTAGGAGGAAGCATGCATGGTGCAATAGTCTGTTGCAATGCTGGTGATGCAATAGTTCACCAAGGAGTATGAATGATCATCCTCTTCTCATCCCTGATTTTCTCTTTGCTATTCTAGCACTCTCTTTTCCAGATGTTCTCTAGGATTCAGTTGGTGATGCCAGATCACCCAACAGGTTATGGTGATGGAAGATAGGCAGGGTTGTATAGTGTTTCTCTGGTCACTCAACACAGGGTTTAAGATATAGAGGATGATTGATCACAAGATGTGAAAGATTGGAAGAAGAATCATGGCAGAGATCCATCTAGGATCTTGCAGGGTCATGATCAAGATATAATCTTGATAGAAGATTGTACTGATTGAAGGATAAGGGCAGAGATTAAGTGTTGCAGAACTGAAGAGTTCAGTCTACACTGCCAACTAAATCCAACAATCCGGCAAACGACCAGAGAACGATATGATGAATTCTTGAGATATGATGTCCAGATAGAATGAGTGCTAAACAGCAGGATGGGGGAATGGGATAAGGAGAGGACTGAGTTGGAATGTCTTCATATATGATCTCCAGGACTACTCTTGCAAGTCCTTGATAACCATGGTACTCTTGCAACCAGGTTCTGTCTTCCTCCTAATACTAATACCCTATGATACTAGCATAATCATGTTTGGCTCTTGGGGCAAGAGTTCCAAGCCTTGGGTAATTGCATGACTGTTCTCCAGGTTGTCATTCTTGAAAGCAAAGACAGTGCCACCATAGATCCTGAGTATGTATGATAACCCACAGGATGTTCCAATGAGAGTGCAGTACTACTCATGGCTTAACTTATCATATCTGGAATGCTGTAATATGATAAGACCTTCATGGCAATGGTAGCCTCTCAAGGTCGCAGGTATAATATCAGTAGTCAGAACAATAAAGGACTATGTCATGTGATCTTTGATAGTTTCTTGATTCAGTAATACTTCCAATGAATGTCTTCTGTTCTTCTTGATGCTGGGTTCTGTACATTGACAGGGAACAAGCTTGCTAGCTGGCCAGATGTTGGTGGTTCAGTATTGCTAGGACAATACAATGATACAAATGAAGGGGTAGGGGAGTAGAGGATAGTTTCATCTCTAGACAGCCTCACTCCTAGGCACTTAATAAAGAGTGGGTAGGCAAATAGTGTCCTTTACTTGAGACATCACTAGGCCACCTGGGTGGGCAGGGTAGAAGAGGTGCTAACAAGTGGATTAGGCTGGGGGATTCAGCCCTTGTCACAACCCCTTTATATACAGTATAAGAGTGAGCACAGACCAAGCTGTGTCTCAGGTCTAGAGTATATAGTATTAATGCTATCTGACAATAAGGTAAAGGGTGTAGTCCATAAGTAAAAGGTTAGGCAGCCTCATGTATCAGAATGGAAGAAGCAGATATGAGGTGCAGGGTTTAATGTAGAGTGAAAGATTGATCACAAGATGTGAAAGATCTGAAAGGATGATCATGGCAGAGATCATTAAGATCCTGCAGGGTCATGATTGAGATACAATCTTGATGAGTGATTGTACCAATTGAATAGTAAGGGCAGAAATGAGGGAAAGGGATCAAGATCAAAATGGAAGATTGATTAGTGAGGTCATGATGTTGTGAAGGAAGAGAATGTGAAGATGTGATGCATGTGAAAGGTTAGGGCATGATGATGTGAAGGGATGATGTGGTCATGTAATCAGGGAAAGATGTAATCATATGCACTCATGCATGCAAGCACACAGTCATAGTGCAGTAGTCATAGCATATCATACACAAATTCATAACATTAAGAAGAGGAGGTGATCAGGAATGGAAGATGATCAGGGTGATTTGTGAAGAGTGTGAAGAGGTGAAGAGATGTGATACATATGAAGGGTTAGGGGCATGATTGATGTGAAGGGACAGAGTGGTCATGTGATCAGGGAATGAGAGTGTCATGTGCACTCATGCATGCAAGCATGCAGTCATAGTGCAGGAATTGTACAAGTTTGTACACAAATTCATAACAGCACCAGTATCAGAGTTTTAACTAGGCAAGGAATGAAACATAAGATAAGAGTGATGTATGAAAACATAACAGGGATAGAGTCAGAGAGAGAACTAAATACAAGTCCAGAGTGGAGTAGGTACAGGAGTAACAGAGAAGAGATGGATCAGAAAGATAATGGAGTTTGTATGGAGGTACTGGAGGTGACTTGAGATATGGTATATAACAGGATATAGTTGTGCATGACAGAAAAGGGAGTAGTTTTTGTGGATGTTGATAATGAATTGCTATGATGAAATTGAGCTAGCTTGATCCAGTCAAGCCATTGCTCTTGTTTTTTAGCCACAAAAGTATGGAGGTAAGCAAGCAACTTTTGGTTAACCCTTTCAGTTTGACCATCTGTTTAAGGATGATACACAGTGGAAATCTTTTAAGAAATGTTCAACATCTTGCAAAGATCCAAAGTGAAAGCAGAAATGAATTGTGATCCTCTATCTAAAATGATGGAGGATGGGAGTCCATGAAAACACCATACATTGTCCCTGAATAATTTAGCAAGATCAGACAAAGAAATAGATTTCAAACAAGGAACAAATAT